>SNQJ01S0107991.1:0-16323 GCA_010110895.2 Picea sitchensis
TTCCCGGGTTGACAATTAAATGTTGATGTACATGGTATATCTGCAGCTTGACAAGCATTAAACAATAAAAAAAACATTTTATTTTTTCTTGGTTTGGTTAAGTAGTTGGTTGTTTGCATTAATCATCAGGAGAAATATTGCTTGCATAAGTTCTTGGTTGATTGACTTAGGAAAATAAGTAGCTCATAGTCGAGTGAAATATTGTTTTGAGTTTTTTGTTAAAATATCTTAGAAAAAAATTAAAAGTTTGAAAAGTTGGTTAAAGAGTTTGAATGTGCAAATTTGAATTTTAGAGGAAGTAATTTGTTTCTAGTTTCATTATATGCTCTTCTCTTTCATCTCTGAAAAACATCACTGGTTTCACTTTCATTCCCTTTGACTTAAGACAACCACTAAAATTAATGATTAATTAAAATCAACTAGACTTTATGTTTGTAGGGTCCATCAACTAGTCTAGGCTAGAGCCTTGATTTAGGATTGAAAAGGAAACTCTTCAAGGCTGCAAAAACAAACATAAGAGTCTGTGCTAGAGAGTGCTAAAAGTCTAGTATCGTGAAATATATCTAGGACCCCCTTCTAACACAGGGGCTAAACACGAGGTCACATGTGGAAAGGTAGCGGAGAAAACCCCTCCAAATCCAGACCAAGCGTAGTGGGGAACACATATAGAGGGCTTATCTTGGGATTATGTTGATCGCATTTTCCACTGAGCTTCATGGGTCTCAAATATGTTCAAGGTCCTCAGTCGTCTTCTAGAACACTTGATTTTGATACCCTTGATAGGTTTTGGGCTTGATACCCTGCTCATTGCGGTCCACCCGACTGTCGATTGTACCCTCATGGTGACTGTTTGCGCACTGGAAACCTAGTTGCCTATCATTATAGTGAATTACACAAGTGACTGTGGGGGTATATCATGGTACCTAGGACAGACATCGGGCCACGCTTTGCAGAGTATACCTGGAGGGTGCTTCCGTATTCGAGTTTCACTTGCACCGATAAGTTTCTCTAGTGTTGGTTGTTGTAACTATTCTTCCAACTAGCTAGTGACTGCTTGTTTTATCCCATAGGTACTTTTTCTAGTGCGTGCTGGTGTTCAAACGATTATAGATAGCCCTAGTGTGTCTTTGATATTCTCACATAGTGGAGGATCAAGAGTTCCACCGGTCATGAAGGATTTTGTGCCTGTCGTCGATTGACCTCGAACCCCCCCTGCTACCGCTAAGGCGAAAACTAGACCAATAAGGATCTTTTGAGACAATCGGGTTACTAGAAACTATGCCCAACCCATTTTTGAGAGGAGAAAATTTGATTCTAGAGGAATCAATCATAGTGTCTCAAGCAACAATGGAACCAAATGCTGCTACTTCTTCAAGGAATACTCATATTCCCTCCATGAATGTCACTACAGGGGGTGTTCCACCTCCTAACAAACCATCGTTGATCCGGGCCACTATGGTCTCGACTAATTCTGCCTTGGGAAGTGGTCCAATTCCATCTATGGCAGAAATCACTACTCTGTTTACCCAAAGTGCAACAGGCCCTCTCTTCTCATACGGGATGCCTAGCTTCGGTACGAGTACTGTACTTTCCTCCTCAACTCTACAGACTTTAGGTCTAGGGGCAGGAAGTTCCAATGCTCCTCTGCAAGGATCTATGGGGGTAACTTCAACCCCCTTTATCACTTTCACTTACAGCGGGGGTCATATACCCCCTTCGTCCCCCTCGCTCGACAGTGTTCATCAACACTCCGTCAGGCCAAACATAAACTTGTTTGGAGTAGGTAGTCAAGCACTCCCTTATTGTAACATGCCAGCTGGTTCAACATCGTTCTCTTTGTTCGACACATTTGTTCACAACGCTTTCCTGTCAATAGTCATCTCATCCAGGGGCAACCCCGGTTATGGAGAACAACATCCTATACAGGGTACTATTCCTGTAAAGGGGGAACACTTAAGAATTCCTTCCTCACAAGGACCTTGGAATCTGTGGAAGGGACCAGTTCTCTTGTTAGGGATGTTGATCGGGGGCAACCCCTTCCATACCCAGTGGAACCCCGGTCAAGGCTCAACACCTATGCCCGTCGGATCAACATGGGGAAACCCTTCCCAAAATCCTTGGAATGCGATGCAAGCCTAGCCCTTTACGTCTTATTTTAGGAATCAGCCGATGACATCTCAATAAGCCCAGAATCCGTACATTGGTCATGGCCATGTTTATTTCTAGAGCCCTGTCCAGCAACCTAAATTTACCTGGCAACCTAGTGCTAGTCAAACTCCAGGCTCCTTTTTCCCTGGTGACAATCCACAACCAAAACTACCCTTTCTGACAACTCTGCACTTGCCAGAATTGAAAAGGTTATTAAATGACCCCATCTTTCATGATCCAAGTTGGCCTCCTATGTTGTCCAAGTTGCCTTTGGAAATTCCAAAGTTCAAAGCCAAGCCTAATGAATATCCTGGCAATCATGCGACTACCTTCCACTTATGGTGCTCGTCCAAATATTTGAGAGATGACTCTTTCCAGTTGCGATTGTTTCAATGCACTTTCATAGGGAGTGTTGAAAAATGGTACATTGAGCTCGACCGCTCACAATACTCTTCCTTTGGAGAATTGGTAATGGCTTTCTTAAACCATTTCCAATTACCTGTGAGATACAATGTTGGCACTGAATTGCTAGCCAACTTTGAGCAGACAAAAGCAGACCATATCTTGGATCACATTCGAGAATGGAGACGTCGGAAGAGTTTGATAAAAGTGTCAGTACCACCATCATTTCTGGTAGAGTGGTTCCTTAATTCTTTGGTACCCCATTTGTCTAAAGACGTCACAATGTCTGGGATATTTTTCGAGGAAGATGTGATAATGAGAGCTCAACAGCCAGAGTTGATTTACTCTCCGTCTGGTTTACTTTACAAAATCTTCCCAAATGCACCAAGGTCAATACTTGACAAGACCAGATAGAGGTCTAGACCACATGTCTATGGCATGATTGGATGAGCACAAATGAAGCCCACTGATCCATTTTCAAATCAGTTGCAACAATTGTCGATATAGCAGACAACAGCCAACCAGACCACCAATTCGGTTGTTCCCCCTACCCAAAAGTCGAATGTACACAATGTGAAAATGACAAACCTGAAGGCCACCCAACATCCTAACGGAAAGAAGAAACAATGAAAGAAGGGTAACCCACCAATAATTCTGGTGGGGGTGACACTAAAAAGAAGAATTCAAAGTATCCTTGTAATCTTTGCAAGGAGGACCACCCAACATATCAGTGCCCTTGGCTTGAGGAATCCCAAAATTTATTGGCACAACAACAACCTGTTGTGTTAACGAACCCGTTTCCACATGGGAAAAACCTAACCCAAGACTCTAATAGCGTCGAGGGGGGTAGTCAGTGACCCCACCCATCTTCGAGTAATCCTTTGTCCACGAATGTATACATGATGAAAGGTAGCATTGACATAGCAACTTGGACACACGACTATGGAATGTCAAGAACCTATGAGAAGAGAAACAAAGCCTAAAACCCACCACATCCTCTCCAGATTGAGAAGACGTTGGGAGAAACAACGACATGCATCCCAAAAGGTGCATTCAAGAAATATTCTCACAATCCGAACGCAAGGGCCACCCAAAATTACTCTGTGGTGGAGGATTTGTCACAAACCCCTTGTGTAATGTCTGCTTTAGAGGTTCTCCAAAGCTTCCCTTCCAAGAGAAAGGCTCTGTTCGTCATCCTAGGATCTACTGAGACTTGTAATCTAGGAACGATCATGCTTGATACGACTGAATTAAAACCTCAGCTTCCTTACCACATAGTTTTTCAGATAGTAGTGGCTTACACCATGAAAACGTTTAGCCGGAATATTTTCCACACAGTGGTGGATGAGGGCACCTCGACATGCATGATGTCTTTGGCATGTTGGAAGGCTATCGGCCAACCCGTTTTTTCTCTATCACCTACTCTTCTTACGTCTTTTGACGGTCATTCTTTCCGACCACATGCGAACATTACTTTTTTCCCCGTGCAGTTAGGGGGAAAAAACATGTGCGTTGAAGTTGAAGTGGTCGATGTGTCTCTTGACTACAATATCTTGTTAGGAAGGAGTTGGACCTATTCTATGAAAACAGTGGTTGCGATAGTCTTCAGGTCTTGTTGTTTCCACACGAGGGCTAGATCGTGACTGTTGATCAGTTATCCTTCTCTCGTCCTGACCATTCATTGGGAGTCTCCATGGTCCCAATGATTGATAACCCTTAGCTCGACATCGTCAAAGTAGGGGTTTTTTTGTGCCCACCTTTGATGGGTATTTTCGATTACCCACCTTCGACTAGCAATGTCCATTTCTTGTCGGCTATCCCCGACCAGCCTCAGGCCAAAAATTTTCAACTCTCGTCGTTTCGTACAACATACTTTAATGATCTGTGTACTCTTCCTTCCCCATCATCCATGATGGATGGGACAGAGCACCATGGCATGGCCATGCCTCTGTCCATGGTAGAAGTTTCATACTCGATTATTCAGCAAGCTTCTACCAACCCTAACCCGACTCTTGCACAAGAGTTAGATCCAGTGCTTGTGCCTATTTGGGCTCAAGGTTCCCTTGCTGATACAGATTCTTTAGACTTAGTATTTCCCTCAGAAAATGAAAATATTGAGGCAATGACTAGTTCAAACAGACCCTGGGATGATCTTCATCATAGATCTTACTTCCTCCCAGAGTTAGGATGAATTGAAGCAGGTGAATTCACTCTGACTATGAATGAAGATAAATCTTGTCCTATCAATCCTTTGG
Source organism: Picea sitchensis (assembly GCA_010110895.2). Lineage (NCBI taxonomy): Eukaryota > Viridiplantae > Streptophyta > Pinopsida > Pinales > Pinaceae > Picea > Picea sitchensis. The sequence goes on from SNQJ01S0107991.1 coordinate 4,806, forward strand.
AAACACACACAGATTATGCTGAAGGAAATATGGCAACAATAGCTGAAATAATACCTATCGACATCTCCAGAACCCTTGGCGTCATGGAGAATATCTTCATCAGAGCGGACTGCTCCCTTGAGGAGATTCAAATCTACATGGATTTATTTAAATAATTCTGTGACATTTTTGCCTGGTCTTACGAGGAAATCCTAGGCATAGATCCAAGAATCGTTGATCATGAAATCACAATTTATCCTGATGTTAATCCAATCCAGCAGAAGCTTCATCTGGTCAATCCTAGGAAAGAAACAACTATTAAGATTGAAGTAGAGAAACTACTTAAAGCTAGTTTCATCTATTATTCGCGTACTACTCAATGGGTGTCAAATCCCGTGTGAGTCAACAAAAAACAGGGTATTATTCGCGTATGTACGGACTTCCGTGATCTGAACAAGGCTTGTCCAAAGGATAATTTCTCCACACCATTTACTGACCAGATAGTTGATGAATGCGTAGGTTGCAAGGCCTTTTCTTTCATGGACATTTTTTTGGGATACAATCAGATACAAATCAAGCCCGAAGATGAACATAAAACCACTTTCATTTGTCCATGGGGTACATTCCCTTATCGAAAGATGCCTTTTCGTCTGAAAAATGATGGAGCTACGTTTCAGCAGGCAATGCATTTTTCTTTCCACAACCTCAAACACATAGTCGAGGCTTATCTTGATTATATAGCATCATGATCTCGCAAGAGATTTGATCATCTAGCACACCTTCGACTTATCCTTGCACGGTGTCGCTACTACCGAATCCGCTTGAATCCAAACAAATGTAGTTTTTTCATCACATCGGGTCATCTGCTAGGTTTCATAGTTTCGACAACAGGGATCATGGTCGATCCTCTAAAGGTTGAGTAAATAGTTCAGTTGCCTTCCCCATCTACCATCCCTCAGCTTCAAAGTTTGCAGGGAAAAGCGAACTTTTTACGACATTTCATCGCAAACTATGGTGAGATCACAAAGGGTTTTATGCGTTTATTGTAGAAGGGCATTCCTTTTCATTGGGACGAAGCCACTCAACGCTCTTTCACAATGTTGAAACATGCCCTCACATCTACCCCTCTTCTTTGACCACCCAATTATAATAAAGATTTCTTATTGTACTTGGTCGCTGCGGAGTCGACCATTGGTATGGTCTTAGTTCAGGAGGATGATTTTCTCTCAGAATACGTGATTTATTACCTGAGCCAAGGCCTAGTTGGACTAGAACTCAATTATTCCCACATTGAAAAAATTGCATTGGCAGCAGTCCATGCTGTCCAATGGTTCTGTCATTACATCTTGTTTCGCAAGACCACCGTCATTTCCATTGTGAATCCATTTCAATAAATGTTGACACAATGCATCATCAGTGGAAAGATCAATATATGGATTTTTATCCTCCATGAATTTGACTTGGATTCAGTTCAAAAAAATCCTAAAAATCATTGGTCTTCGCAGAACTCATATCAGAACTTCCAGTCAAATCAGGTGATGTTATACCCGACGAGTCACCTATCAAAGGAGACATGTTTTTGATTGCATATTTTGACCCTTGGTATGGAGATTTTCTTGTCTATCTCCAGAATTTGAAGTGCCCTGCCTCTGCTTCTCGTGATGAGCATCATTGTATATGCCATTAGGCCAAGAACTATCTCATACTCGAGGACACTTTGTATCGCCTAGGTGTAGACTACATCCTTTGTTGATGTCTCACTCATGAAGAAGCAGAAATTGTGCTTAATGACATGTGGCGGTCATTTGTTTGGGTTGGAAACAACCCAAAATATTCTACGATTTGATTAATTATGGCTGACATTAATCAAAGATTGTGTTGAATCGGTCAAGAAGTGCCACCCGTGTCAGATCCCATGTTTCCTGTTATTACCGTTGGTCCCTTCACTAAATGGGGGATTGATTACACTACATGAAACCCCCCTTTAGCAAGGGGGCACTGTTATATCATCGTAGCAGTAGACTACTTCACCAAGTAGGTTGAAGCTATGCCAATGTTCAAATATGACGGGGAGACAACAACTCTCTTTTTGTTCAACCAGATAATAGAAAGGTTTGTAGTCCCGAGAGATTGTCACTGACCATGGTAGTCAATTTAAGAAAAAAAGGATGACCGAGTTAATGTCAAATCTTGGGTTGTGGCAAGAACATTCATCACCCTACTACCCATAAGAGAATGGTCAGGTGGAAACTGTAAATAAATCTCTTAAGACCATTCTACAACGAACGATCAATTCGGCCAAGTCAAATTGGCATTTGATGTTATACTCTAAATTATGGGCCTATCGAATGTCTCTTAAGACTGCAACCATTTTATCACCTTTTCAACTCGTTTACGAGCTAGAAGAAGTCTTACCCATAGAGTTCCAGATCTCGTCTTTAAAGTTGGAAGTAGGGTTATTTCCAGACACATCACCGATTGAAGAACGTTTATTATATATTGAGAAACTTAATGAGAAGCATCATGATGCAACCTTAGATAACAAGGCTCACAAACAAAAGGTCAAGTGTCAATATGATCAGTCTGTTCATCCTCGAATTTTCTCTGAAGGCAACCTTGTCCTGGTCTATGACCAAGATAAGGACCCCCTGGGGGTAGGCAAGTTCAAACCAATGTGGGTCGAACCTTTTATCGTGAAAGAGGTTCTTAAAAAGGGTGCTTATCATCTAGTGGAATTTGAGGGAAATGTTTCAGCGAAGCCTAGAAATGGGCTCTACCTCAAAAAGTATTACTCATAGGTGGGTCGCCTTCGATGAATTTTTGTAACATATGTATAGTATTTGTACTATTACTTTTTAGTTTTGTATTTTAGTTTTATGGATAGGTTATTTTTTATGTTATCTTTTTCACTTTGGTAGATGTCAAGTGAATCAAAGGTGTTCCCTGGGTTCGTGGATGGTACTAGATGGAACAATCGAAGGCTTGCTTCCATAGCTTGGGTGATTTTCACACCTCAGGGCCAGTTACTATCCTTAGGAGGTATCTGTTTAGGTGATATGACAAACAATGTTTCCGAATACAATGCAATTCTTGAGTTGCTTCGTGACGCTTTGTCACTTGGTATCTCTGATCTCTGAGTCTTTCTAGATGCTCAGTTGGTTGCGTCTCAGTTAAATGGGGTATACCACGTTTACGATCCTACTCTACACCGACGGTTCCTTAGGGTACGTCTCTTATAACATAGATTTTATTACATTACATATATCCATGTTCCTAGGAGATTGAATCAAGTTACAGATACTCTAGCTAATCATATATTAGATTGGCATCTTGCACACATGTAAGAAACACACACACACATGTAAATACATTTGTAAATAAATGTAATCCATAAAACACAAGAGATGTAAATATGCATATATATATCGCAAAGTATCAGAGTACATATGTGGGCATGAGCGCCTCAAAAAATATGTGTCCAGTAAAGAGTCACGAGGCTTATGCCCTCAAAAGTATACAAAATGTGCCCTCGACACATAAGAAGTCTAGTATAAGCTAAGGGCAGGGCCTGTTGGCCTTGTCATAGTTAACAACGACGTTAGCCAGATGCCAAAAAATTTGGAACTAGGTCCGTGGTACCCCAACAACGTGAGTCTGCATGGATGGTGGGAGATCCTCAATCTCTTCCATGGGGACTGTCCGAGTAAGCATGGTGAGGTTCTGCTCTACCCGTCTCAATACTATCTCAGCCTCTTCAGTTGGAGGTCCCCCTGTTGTTGTTGGTCCACCAACCGCAGTTGGTCCTGCCTCTGGTCGAGGATGCCACCTAGTCCTCGAAAATTCCACTGGACACACTAGCCCCACATCTGCACCGAAAAAATACATAGTTGTCAAATACTCTGGTACACAAAAAAATTGATATATATAAAAGGACATAAAAATTAAATAACTTTAAAAGAAAAAAAAAAAAGAAGCATACCTAACTCTCCTCGTACCACTCCGTGAGGTACGCCCATGTTAGGATCCCTGGAAAAGTCAATCCCTACATAGGGATAGTCCTCTATCACCAGAATCTGTCGAGACCACCAGTTGAAAAACTTGTCGTCGAAGGCCTCAATGGTCCTCCCTCCCCCCTGTCGCGGAAATAACGCCACCCATCTGCATACTACTAGAGAAGAGGCTATGTGCTATCTGCATTTTCTCAATTTCTCAATTCACAGTGGTGATAATGAGCTGCCAACTTCTATTTATAGACTTTTTGGCCCCTTTTTGTCTTTTTTTGGACCTTTTTGTCGTTTTATAGCCTGAAAATCATTTAGTATGGTTCAAGAGTTTCTTATGGAATGTTACAATAAATGTTACTTTGGGTATTGGGAATTTTTTTTTGGAGATTTGGATCATTTTAAAGGTCCTTTGATAAAAAGTCATTTTTTCAACGTGTTGCATCTGAGCTAGGATTCCACCTCCACTTTTTCTATATCGTTTTCTTTTTCTCTTTGCCATAGGATTGAACCCACATAGTTGCGACACAAAACCATCTTTGCTACTTTAGAAGTGTCGTAATTTAGTGGTATATCCTAATTTAGTCGTAATTTTGGTATCCATGCCATTAGTACCGACTATAGGCTCAGGAGTCCTTATTAGTCTTTCCTGATTACAAGTATGAGCCTCATTTGCATGATTCATTATCACTCTTGACCTCACCCTCGGGACTCCCAAAACACAAATGGGTCTTTTTTTAAGCACTTTTCAGATCCTCTAAACGTGAAAAGATTGTTGAGCGATCTTGTCGCCCTTCATGCTCACTAAACTGAAATTCGAAGGCACGTATGTTTGGTAGTATTTTACCCCTTTTTTGGTCTGGATGGTCAACTGTACCAACAAAGGTATACTCTAGGAGCTTCGGTTCCCTAGAAGAGTATTCTCAGGTATAATTTTAACCCTTTTTCAGGCCTAAGGAACTAAATTTACAAAAAAGGAACCCTCATGGAGTCCATAGTTAAGCTCTTTTCAGACTCCCTAAAAGTGAAAATATGGCCGAGTGACCTTGTTCCTTCAAACTTGTTAAAAAGGTCCAGAAGAACATCTCATATAGAGCCCATAGTTAATCTTTTTTCAGACTCCTTAAATATGAAAAAATTGTCGAGTGATCTTGTCTTTATCACACTCATTAAAATGGTTTTGGATAGATGGATTTTCGGTGCTAGTTTACCCCCTTTTCAAACTGACTAGACTACCTTCAAAAAAGGTACCCCAGTGGAGTCTCCTTTTACACTTTTTCAAACTCTCTAAAAATGAAAAACTGCCAAGCTTACTTCTTTGGGCTCATTAAAACCACATTGAAGGAAATTACAATTGTGTCTTATTAATCGCAATTGCATACCTGTGTCTTTTGCCTAATGTTGGATCCATGTTGCTCTCAACTGAACCATCTAAAGCATATCTTATACGCAAGCCCTGTAGCACATTTTATCTTCATCTTGACACCTTGGCCCATAGAGGATTTTTCCTGAGTATCCTTTTCCTACACATGTCTCCTTTCTCTGAGCACTAGTATGTTCCTTTCACTTGGAACTAGTATGTCTTTGGCACTTGTTCCTCCTTTGTAACATAGCATTCTTTTATTCTTTTTCAAGATTTCCAAAATTTTTGAAAAAGAAAAAAAAATCAAATATACCCCAAAAAGAGGAAGGGAAAAGTATTTTCTTTTTGTTGGTAGCACAATGAGCCACCCTTGGACAAGGCACATCCTTCCATTTGTTCACCAAGCTCTAGGATTTAACATGACCTTAGGAAGTTGTTCTCACTACATAGAGATGTGTCCTCCTCCATTTGGTTATTCTTCCAAACATATGGAGAGTTTTTGTTGCCTCCTGCATCATGAACTTATGTAAAATACCATGTTTCCTGAGTCTCGTAATTTGTCGTGCTAATTTCCAAGAGAAGTTTTTACCAAGCTTGAGTTGGCCCCCTTGCAGTTTGTCTCTTTCCCTCATGCCCAGCTATCCCGAAAATCCAATCAAGTCTTTGTTTGAAATCAATGAACCCCTCAGGCTGATCATCAAGATCCTCTAGTCCATTCCTGAAAAGCCATCGAAGACTTCTGGGTAGTGAAGTTGTACACTCATATTACACTCCTACCCGAGTTGTGAAGATTTTTAAGTTTTTTCTTGAGCTTTGAAGGCCTCATCTTTAGCCATCAGGTCTTATTATCTTTTTGAAGATGGATACTATACATGTATATCTTTTTGATTTCAAGATGTAGATTCGTTGTGTATTTCTCGCGGCTACACTTTATATAGTTATATGACATGGATCTGCAGTGTATTTGATTGGCAACCATGATTTTATTTCATCCCGAGCATGGGTATGCCTGCCTCAATGAGATGATTGTTATTTTTCTTATGGCACCTCCTGAACTCTGGTCCCTGGACTCACTTGTTTCGTACGTTGGTGAACATTGGTAATGCATTTCGGCCATCAGATGCTCTTATGACCTCATACATTAGGGGGCATCTGTTATAATCCTAATTTGCACCAGACATGCATACCTAGCATCAGGCCATCTCATTTTCCATTTTTTCCAAGCCACTACTAAACAAATCTTCTAAAAAAGACCCTTTTTTAAGGCATATGCACCCTGCTCCACTACTGCACATTTGTATACCCTAGCTGACTCACTACAACCCGCGTATATTGAAAAAATAACAAAAAATATAAATTTCCAGACGCAACACAGATTTTTGGGTAAATTTCCTAAACCATTTGATCGCCCATAGCTGGTCACTCAACCAAATACCTAGCCCTTTCTAACCTATAAAATAAGTGACGCCAATGCATGCTCCCTTCACAACCCGCAGATCAAAAGGTCCACGTCAGCATAGGATCTTTCCCCTTCTACTGGCCCGAAGAACTCTAAAACAGTTCTTCTATTTCCCTATTGGAAAATCGACACCCATAGAAAACTCTCATAGGATCCCCTCTTTAGATTTTTTTGGGAGATCGGATTTCGCAACTTCATGAACTTGGTGGCCGAATGTTGGTCTCTCGAATCCCCGAAGCCCGTAATAGTCAACACTGACCTTTTCTCTTTCCTATTCAGGATTTTCCCTATCGCGATTTCGGCGATCTCGAAGTCGAGTAACTTGATTCCTCGACTCCAAAATTTCGATATGTCGATCCTCCGATACACTTGCGCGATTGACTTTTCAATGGTCCTTCCGCTTCATCTGCACTTCGGACTTCACAATATCGTGAATCCAAATGCAATGTTTTCTTCGGAACTTCACTTTCCGAAACCCAGAAATAGCATGCCACCTATCCGCTCGCTAACTTCCCCGTGGCCCACACAAATCCTTTTTACTTTCGGGACTTCGCGATTCGGAATATCACGATCCCTGTTGCAATGGTTACGGGACTTCATCCCACGAAACCCCGATATAGAATTCCACGTGTAAATCCAACGACCCCTTATGTCTTGGATCTACGGTCCTACTCCTCCTGAGCTTAGAACCCTTAGATGCTTTCACTGTAACTCCCCTGCTTCTCTACGAGGTCTAACGGCTCACGAAAATTCACAAATTCCCCTCAGAAAATTCCGACCATCCGCCTCTTCCCCTGAGAACTTCCTGGGTTCGACGTCGCTACGCCTTCTTACCAACTTCAAAGTACCCTATCTTTCCTCCTGCCTTCAATGTCCCTTGAAGACTTCAAATCCCTCTGAACTTTCTCTACCTCTAAAATTTTTAGAGAATCCCTGCTCGCACTCCTTGCGACAACTCTTCAACTTTTCCAAATGGTTGAATCCCTTCGACCCTGCGCACTCCTGTAGCGCAGTCTCTAAATCCTTTGCTCAATCTCGCAACCCTAAGACCTCACTCAGCATGCGCACTCCTTGCACAGCTACTGTGCCTATCTGCACTTTTGGGTGAATGAGAACAAAAGTTACCCTATCTGAACCCTTTGTCAACGCACTCCTTGCAGACAATTCAACTGCACTCCTTGAAGGAACCCTTGTTCAGATAGAGAAATAATTGAAACTCATTCCTACTTACTTTCATACTTCAAACTCAAAACATGAAATTGTATACACACATATAAAGCAAATGTATAACAGGAAGCAAACATTCATGAGCATATCATTCAACATCAATACACAGAGAACAAACATGAAACCATGAATTTGAATCAAACTCCTTCTATTAATCCAAATATATGTACATGGGTGTTCTTACATAGCTCTTTTCTTGCTCTTTCTCTCTTCATACACAAATGATAATCAACCTATTACAATACACAATGAGGGTGTCTATATCTTGTTTCCCTCTTGCGCTCTAAAACTGTCAAATCTACACATTCAATTCTATCTACTTGCATTAACTATCATAAATGCCTTCTATCTACAAAGGACGAGAGCAAATCGCTCAAGGTCCATTTACATTATACAAGTGTGCTCCTTCTTAATTATCTTATTTAACATCGCACATCAATTTCAAGGGAAAATTCAAAATGTGCACTGGGCTTGTCCAACTGTCCGGCATCTCCGCGCTAGCTCGCTTGATGTTGGTGATGCTCCTGCATCATAATCCCTCACTTGAAAATTTTCATGGGCTCCTATCCATGAGCTTGTGCATGGTGTGTCCATGCTTCTGGATCTCCGCCTCATTCTCCCAGCTGGCATATTCAACTAGATGGCCCTTCCATTCGATCAAATATTCAAAGTATTGCTTCCGCCTGGTCTTCTTACTCACTCTTTTATCCAGTATGTGCTCCATCTGTGGCTTATATGCAACTGGAATCTATTTCGTCCACTGGATCACTGGTTGTTCATTTCCTATCCCTGCTTCCTTAGCTTTATATGGGTACAAATCTAATATATTGAATATCAGAGAAATTCCGATCCCATCGGGTAATTCAATCTCATAAGCATTTGCCCCAAATTTCTTCAAGACCCTACATGGCCCGATTTTCTTCATCTTCAATTTATTATATGTTCCTCTCGGGAACCTTTCCTTTCTCAAATGTGCCAGAACCAAATCACCAACCTCAAACTGAAGTTGTCTTATATGTTGATCTACTCTATGCTTATATTCCTGGCTTGAATTTTGCAGTCGCTCCTTCACCTGGCTGCGAAGTTCCTTCATCACCTCTGCGAAATTTTCTGCACTAGTCTATTCTGAATCTCTCAATTCAGAAATTCCTCTCGGTTGCATGCCATAGACAACCTGAAATGGACTTTTCCCTGTGCTCCTGTTAACTGAGTCATTATAAGAAAACTCTGCCTATGGTAATATGTGGTCCCATTGGCTGTGGTGTTCTGTCACCAGGCTCCTCAACAAGTCTCCCAGACTTCTATTCACCACTTCCGTTTGTCCATCCGTATGAGGGTGATAAGCTGAACTAAACAACAAGTTAGTTCCCAACAACTTCCATAAGGTCCTCCAAAAATCCCCTATGAACTTTGTATCTCGATCCGAAACTATACTCCTTCGCAAACCATGAAGTCGAATGACTTCTTTGAAAAACAGGTTCGCAATGTGAGTTGTGTCGCTGGTTTTCTGACATGAAATGAAGTGTGCCATTTTGGAAAATATATCTACTACCACAAAGATTGAATCAAAACCTATTTGCGTTCTTGGCAACCCCAATATGAAATCTATGCTAATTGCATCCCATGACCTCTCTGGTATGGGCAATGGTTGATAAAACCCTGCATTCTGTCTTTTTCCCTTTGAATGCTGGCAAATTTTTCATCTGTCCACAAATTTCTTGACATCTTCTCGCATTCCTGGCCAAAAACATGACTCATTCATCTTTGCGAATGTCTTGTCGTGACCAAAATGTCCTGCTAATCCTCCACTGTGTTTCTCCTTTAACAAGTTCTCCCTCATGGAGCATTTTGGAATACACAGCTGATTACCCTTAAACAATAATCCTTCATGGATCATGTATTCTATCCATTGGCTCCTATCCCTGAGAATTGTATTCTCATTTTCTTCATACGCCTCTTTAAAATCCTGATCATCTACGTACATGTCCCTGAGATCATCAAAACCCAACGTTTTGACTTAGAACTCCTGCAACAGCAAACACTTCCTGCTAAAAGCATCAACCACTTTGTTAGCAGTACCAAAAATATGTTTGATCACAAAAGTCAAATTTTGCATATATTCCACCCATTTTACATGTCGCTGATTCAATCTTTCCTGTTGAGTCACAAACTGTAGTGCATGATTGTCACTATACAAGACAAACTCTTTCGGGATCAAGTAATGTCTCCATTTCTTCAATGCTTGTATAATAGCATAGAACTCCTTATCATAAGTGGAGTATTTCACTTTCACTTCATTCAACTTCTCACTGAAGTATGTGATCGGTCTGTCTCTTGACTCAAGACTGCCCCAATTGCAAATCCACTTGCATCGCATTTCACTTGAAATGTCTTTTGGAAATCCAACAACACCAAAACTGGTTGTTCCGTAATCTTCCGTTTCAACAATTTGAAACTCTTCTTAGCCTCTTATGTCCAGTGAAAAGACTTGTGTCTTTTATTCACGGTATCCATCATCGCTGTGCTAATTCCACTGAAATTCCTGATGAACTTTCGGTAGAAACTAGCCAATCCGTGAAAACTTCTCACCTCAAATACATTCTTTAGTGATGGCCAATTCTTGATTACCTCCACCTTATCTGGATCCATCCTCAACTCATCTGCAGAAATAACAAATCCCAAGTATATGAGCTCTGTCTTCATGAATGAGGATATCTTCATATTTATCAACAACTTCTCCTACTGTAACTTCTGCATCACTATAGCCAAATGCTTCAGATGCTCTGCCACTGTTTTACTGTAAACCAGTATGTCATCCAAATACACAATGACAAATTTCCCGATGAACTCCTTTAGAACTTCATTCATCAACCTCATGAAGGTACTTGGCGCATTTGTTAAGTCAAACAGCATAACAAGCCATTCATACAACCCTTCGTTGGTTTTGAATGCTGTCTTCCATTCATCACCTTCTCTCATGCAGATTTGATGATAACCACTTTTCAAATCAATCTTTTAAAAATACCTTGCTCCACTCAAGAAATCCATCAGATCATCCATCCTTGGCAATGGAAATCTATACCTGATGTTTATCTTATTAATTCCCCTCGAGTCAGTACACATCCTCCAGCCTCTGTCTTTCTTCAAACTGAGTACTATTGGAACAACACACGGACTCAAGCTTTCCCTGACCAAACCTTTGTCCAACAACTCCTGGACTTGTCTTTTGACCTCTTCATTCTCTTGCATCATCAATCTGTACACGACTTTGTTTGGAAAACCAGCTCCTGTTATGAGATCAATATGATGACTCACGCTTCTGATCAGTGGCAACGAAGGAGGTAATTCGTCCACTACTATATCAACGAACTCTTCCAGTAGTTCCTGAATCTCTTTTGGTAAATCATCCACTCTTGTGCTGGTTAAAACAATCTTTGGTTTTTTGACCACAATGAACTGTGGATCCTCCTTCTTCTTAACCTCTGTAAG
>SNQJ01S0107992.1:0-23311 GCA_010110895.2 Picea sitchensis
GCCCAAAAAAAAAAATTGGGCGGTTTTTGCTATTTTTAGCGGTTTACTAAAAAAATTTGGGCGGTTTTTGCTATTTTTAGCGGTTTAGGGATTAGGGTTTTGGTATCTATGGAATACCTAAAAACATTGTATATATTGTATAGTGAATGGTGAAATTCGATATAATGAATATAAGAAAGGTTTTCCAGGTTTAGGGTTTCCGGTATAAAATCTCTGTGTACTTTGTGTATGAGCCATTGATTAAATTTTGTTTTGCTTAAGAATCTATATGCATTGCTTTACTTCATAGGTTTAAAACTTACAAATGATATCTATTTCATCACCGAATTATCCCATAGAGGAGATGTGGTGAATCTTCGAACTCGAGGTGGTATAGAGATGAACATCGAGGATTATATTAGAGAGTACTATACACCTGGGGCACAACATGTTGGGAGTCAGATCCCAATTTGTGACATAGAAGACATAAATCTGAAAGTGATACTTCAGACGAATACCCAATTTTTACAGAACATGAAGGCACAATTGACTAACTGCAAGACTCGAAAGATGAAGAACTTTGGTTATGGGAGCATCTTCTGCTCATTCTTCTTTGAGATATTTCTCGTGTTGAGCCCAAAAGTCTTCATACCACCACAAGGACTTAGGGAAGCTTGTTTACTATGGTGGGCCACAGTTATACAACACCTAGGAGGTGAGTGAGTCCTTTATGCCCATGATGATGATTTCTTCATGTGGTGGGATCATCAAACCACTTCCATAGATGATTATCCCTACGAGGGGATAAACTTTTCACGAGACCCTGACATGATCATGCCTCCTGGTGGTGTGCTAGGAGAGATTGGTAAGAAAACTTTTTAATTTTCAAACTATTTAATTTTTATTATGTTTTAATTATTTAGAAAGTAAAACAAAATATTTTGGATGGACTCTAATTGATCAAATTCATATGAATGAATAGATATTGTGTCGAGAAGTCTATAGGGATATCCATTCCACCGACACAGGGGTCACGATGAGAATCATCTAAGCGTCGATGATGCTCAGATGGAGGACACTTTGTAGAGTGTCCAGAGAAATATGGACCACCTTACGCACCAAATTCCAATGGTGCATATCGAGGACTTGTCGGAGCATATGCAACGACATGTAGTTGGTGTACCTCGGGCCTGGCTATATCTATTTAGGTGTTTATCCAACACGGTTGTATGCTACAGAGAGACTCATGTTGGGGCAGGGCCATCAACATAGATATTATATGAAATATTTTGTATCGGATTATAGATGGACATTCAGGGCTAGGAGCCCAAATTTTCTAACTTAAAACCCATATTTTTTTAATTATCAGATATGAAAATAATATATATGCATATATATTTGCTTTGGTGTACAATTTTTATGTATAATTATGTGTGTGTTTATTTTATGTATATTGCAAATGCCAATCCAGTACATAGTTAGCATATGCATCAGATACATAATTTGCATTTATAAAAATGTGAATATAAATAATATAATTAAAGTATTGTTCTAGAAGATGCAACCCTAGGAGTTGTCGGAGCAACGTGGGATCACGCACATGATATTGACCATTTAGTTGTGACACCACCAATTTGGAATCTCGGAGAACCTCTAAACATGAGATTCCATGAATAGCCTCTCTTAGAAGTTTGATTGTGAAGCCATACTCGACCACATTATTCGTTGTTGGACCTAAACAAGCACCTCCAAATACAACCATTTGGCCCTTGTGTGAATAAATCACCCACGCGGTAGAACAAGACTCTGAGTGTGACAGCTTGCGCCATCCATGAAACCAATGTGGACCGAAGATTCCATGGACATCTTACAATCAAGAAGAGACAAAATCAATGACCAAGGACAAAAAATAATAATACTAAACATATTATCTATGTACAATAAATACAAAGAGAAAATTCTTGAGCGCCAATGCTCAAGAGAAATACTTCTTAAGATAGAGTCCATTTATGGGCTCCGAAAGAACATTCCCCTCATAATTATCTAACTCATAGGATCCCTTTTGAAGTGCACATATCATGATGTAAGGACCGTGCCACATTGGATTAAATTGTATGGTGCCTAAAACATCCTTATCTTGATCATAAACCAAGACAAGGTCACCCTCAGAGAAAATCCTTAGGCAAACTGAATTATCATACTGAGATTTGACATTTTTTGTGTGTGTCTCATTCGTGGTGGAAGCATCACGACGCTACTCATAAATTTTCTCTAAATAGACAAACAACACTTCTAAATTAGTCGTCTCAGGTAGAAGCTCTATTGTTATTTTCAACGAGGTGATTTCACATTCAAAAGACATGACTACTTCCACCCCGTGAATGAGCTAGAAAGGTGAAAAACTTGTGGTAGTATTAATCGAGGCTCGGTAAGCCTAGAATGTTGGGTAAAGCATCAAATGTCAATTATATTTTATCTTATTGACAATGTGTTGAAGAATGGTTTTGAGAGACGTGTTTACGACCTCTACTTGACCATTCGCTTGCAGAGAATAAGGAGATGAATGCTCATGCTTAATTCCAAATTTAGATGTGAACTCGGACATCATTCGATTTTGAAAGTGACTTCCATGGTCAGTGACAATCTCTCTCAGAATTTTGAACCTAGCGACAACCTGGTTGAATAGAAATAGGGTTCCAGTCTCACCATCGTTCATGAAAGTAGGCATGGCTTCCGCCCACTTAGTAAAGTAGTTGAGAGCCATGATGATGTAATGATGCCCCCTATCTAATGGAGGTTGGAATGTAGTAAAATCAACACCCCACTTTGTGAATGGACCGAAAATGATGACACGAAAAAGTGGAGCAGGGTGTGCGTGCATTTTCGAAGAAAATATCTGACAAGGATGGCACTTCTTGACCGCCTCAACACAATCTTTAAATATTTTCATCCAAAAGTATCTTGTGCGTAATATTTTTTGGGTTTTCACCAACCATGATAAGTGACCTCCACATACTCCACTGTGATAGTCATTGATAACAGACTCATCTTCCTCATGGTTTAAAGAACGACAGAGAATCGGATCGACCCCACAACAATACAAATTGTCTCTGGCAATGAGGTAATTCTTCACCTAGTGGAAAATCCGACGTCAATCATCACTAAAATAAATAAGGAACATATGTTCGTCACGAAACGAATTCGTAACTGTGGGTTCCTCATTCTCCCTAGGAAACTCCGACATTAATTTAGCGAAAACCAAATATTTTTTGGACTTATAAGAGACGAAGTCCAAATCAATTTCCTACAGAATAAAAATCCATTTATTATACGTTCCCCCTATGATACATTATTTCAATACATATTGAAATGGATTGGCATTGGAAATGATTGGTTTTGTGTAACAAAATGTAATGTTGTAGTCACTGAACAACATGAACGGTTGCCAAGGATAATCTCTCAACATGTGAATAGTTTAGTTTAGGTCCAATCAAACCACGATTGAGGTAGTAGATGGCATGCTCTTGAGAGATATCATATTCCTGTTGATTTTTCAATAAGCTAGGCTTAATCATGACGTTCATTCCATTTTTAGCATTTTACTTAAACCATAGACAATTTGTTGCAGCAACCAAGATCACAAGAAGAAACACCATGCACAAGTACACAAGAAGTATCCTGGGAAAACCTTCTCAACAAGGGAAGAAAACCCAACCAATCCTTTGATATATTCTTCAAGAGAAATACCTCCACCACCATAAAGAACTATCACACAAAAGAGTGCTTCACAAACCCTAGAAGACTAGCACCCAAGAGAGGTGCACACTTTTCCTAAGAACAAGTGTTTGCTGAAATTTCCAAACTCACACTTGTGTTATGATTCCTCAATGGGGAATTTAACTTTACTTATATTAGACTGAACCTGTCAACAGTAGTGTCTATTGGCACAATAGGGTGGACCTGAATAACTCATAATATAATTAATAATTACCATATTAATTATCTTTTACATTAATTATCTTTCACTTTATGGTAAGGTCAACCTGTACCCTTTTACATGTATGTCTGACTCTTGTACAATATAGCAAGAGATATCATACACCCACTAGTGCTCAGCCACTAGAGTCAAATCCATTTGTGCTCAACCATAGGGATGTCCACTTCTCTATCTCACTGTGTCTCATAGGAAAACCACACCCACTAGTGCTCAACCATTAGGATCACGTTCACATGTCCTAAGCCACAGGCACGTCCAACTCAGCAGATCGTCTTTCTCATTGTGTTACACAGGAGAATCATCTGGAGTATCACATCATCTCAACTCTCTGCACGAAGGAGGATAATACATCGTTTCATCTCTATCTCATAACGATGAACCCAACTCATGGGATTTTGCACACGTTCAATTGTGCCTAGCCACAAGCATATCCAACTCAACAGATCTTCTTTCTCACTGTGTTACACGTGAGAATCATATGGAGTATCATCTCAACTCTCTACATAGAGGAGAACAATAAACCCATCACATGGGCTCCTTCACCCCTCACAGGGGTACACAACAGCCCATCTCCTTCTTGGAGAGGAACCACACACCCAACTCATGGGCTTCCTCACCCCACACAAGGGCACACAACGTTCCTTCTTTGTCTCATAGAGGAACCACGCACCCATCTCATGGGCACACCCAACTCATGGGATTTCTCTCATTCCGACTTACTCAGTCTGTTTCCTAGAGGATGTCTCACGTAACTGTAATCATCAACACTCCCTCTCATCTAGGGAGGCATTCTCCATTAGGCCAAATATCGCACAAAATTACTTGAACTTCGTCTTGGTTGTAGTCACCAACACTCCCTCTCATCTAGAGAGGTATTCTCCACCAACTAGTTTGGTGAAGATATTTGCAGTCTGTTCATATGTAGGAAATTACTACGCATGTATTTCTTTCCTCTGAATCATGTCTTTGATATAATGATATTTTATCTCAATGTGGTTCGGTCTATCATGGAACACAGGGTTCTCAAAGAGCTTCACACAACTCTGGTTATAATCATAGAATCCATCTCATGATCAATTAAATCTGTCAAAAGTTTGTGAAGCCACACTGCTTTGCACGCTCAATTCTATATACTCTTCTTATGTGGCACTCAAGGTCACAGAGCTTTGTTTTCTACAGCACCAGGAAATCATGGAAAACTCCAAGATAAAACAACAATTGGATGTGCTCTTTCGTTCCACTATACTTTCAGTCCAATATGCATATCCATGCAAACTCAAGTTTACATTCGAGGCATATCTCAAGACATATCCAATTACGCCTCGTAGATATCTCAATACATGTTTTTTTGTTGTCCAATGAGTCTTTCTCGACTGACTCATGAATTGGCTAAGTACATTCACTGCATAACATATATCGAGTCTGGTGTTAACTAGATACATCAGTGATCCAATTAGTTGTGGATCAATCTTGTCAGAATCATCATCATTCATTTTCTTCAAATCCATCACCATCGGTGTAGGCATGGATTTGCATTTAGTCATACTGAACTTCTTTAATATCCCCATTGTATATTTTCCTTGACTTAGGAAAAATATCATCAATCCTTTGTCATACTTCTTGTCCCAAGAAGTAGTGCATCATACCTGGATCCTTTTATCTCGAAATCAAAAGTCAAAGCTTGCTTGTATCCAACAACACGGATTCCTGAATAAGTTATCAAAATCAGGCTCTCGTCACCAACAATGTAATAATATAGGTTTGGATCAGCAACACCCTTGCTGAAACCCAAACTCATCAAGAATCCATCCATCTGATGTAGTTTCTATCTCATGGATGGTAGTACGGATGGAAGTGTAACGAGTTTACTGGATCAAGTGTCTCATCATAGACAACTCCCTCTTTTTATGGGAATCATCTAGTTACAAATCTCGCTTTGTATTTCTCGACACTTCCATCAGTTGCATACTTGATCTTATAGATCCATTTGGAATTCAACATAGACTTCTCTTCTGGTCTCAGAACAATATCTCATACATCATTCTTTAATATATACTGGTATTCTTTTGTCATGGCATCTTTCCATACATGTTCACTTGTTGCTTCTCCATGACAAGGAGGCTTAGAATCAATGAAGTGGATCATGGCTGAAGGGTAGCTCAAAAATCTATTTTTCTTTCTCAGGATGTTTCTTGAGGGGCTTGTATGTTCCTCTGCCTCCTGCATATTTTTTTCGAGCCTAGGCATGCCTTGTATTCCCTACTGCAATATCTATGGGCATATCAACTGGAGCAATTAAATCGGCTAGAATAATGTATGTCTCCTTCTAAACTATTGAAGGGGGAGAATGTAGTGTATCTTCCTTCTTCTCATTTTGTTTGACTCCCTCTAATTCAAGTAACTCTCTCTAAATTATGAAGGATGGATGTATTCTTTTGCTTGCTTGCTAGATCTTTATGTCTTTGGGTTCTCTACTTGACTGGGTCTGCAGTCATGCTCAATTTTGTATTTGGTTTTAGAGGAAGTAATTCTCATCTCTCTTATCTTCATCCTTTTGAGGTGGGTCTAGATCAATGTCAGTGGTGGAAGCATATTGTCTTCCTTTCTTCCTATTTCAACAATTTCTTGCATAGTGTCCATATTTGTCATATCTGAAGCACTGAATCTTTGAAACATCTCTTCTTTTCTTATGACCTGAAGCTGATGGAGTCTTCTCATATCTGAATGTTTGTCTGAAGTTTATTTTGAATCTTCCTCCTTTCCAAATAGTTTTTTACTCCCTCTGAATTCTGAAGTATAATCATATTCCTTTGATGTTTAACCTACCTTGAACAAGAAAAAAAAGCGAAAGGAAACAAGACAAAAATATCTCCTAAAGGAGAATAATGAGTACATTTCTAGAATCAAAAAAATTTAAGGATTGTTGTCACAACTACAACACCTACTTGTAATGTATCAAACTTTAAGAATGTAGGTTATAGGCATGACAATTAAAAACAACAATCAAACCTGGAGTCTTCACTTCCAGTGTGTTGTTTCTTTGAATGCACTGAGATCCCTCTGGATCCATGACTTCCGCAAAGGTTCCTTCCTCCTACAATTTCCCTCATGACAATGATACAAATAATATATACAAGTGCATACCTGAGGGTGTTGATATGATTTCTCCAATGGCACCTGGCTGATCTCTATCTTCTGACATCTTCATGAAGAAGGTAGTCACGGTGTCACCTTTTTTCATCTTGTTATTTTGAGGCTGGCCCTTCAATGTAAGAGCTTGAGTAGATGCTTGACTTCTTTGTCTTGAAGTCATCTTCCTTCCATTCATCAATAGTTGTCTTTGGTAAACCTTTTTTTATCACCTACACTAATTCTTCCTATGAAGTCTTGTCTTCCAGGAACTTGAAGTTGCTTGATCCATCAAGCTTATCTTCCATCATAGCTCTATTCATCATATTTTTAGATTCTTCACAAACCCTTATCAACTGGGCTGGAAAACCTAACGGCTAGGCTAGGCTAGCAAAATTAGGTTTTGTTGGGCTTATGACTTCCAACAATAAGCCTTGAAATTCATAAGAACATAGGTAAACTTGAAGGATTCTTTAAAGAGCTGCAGAAACCCTAAAACCAGAAATCTGCATAAATTTGCGGAACCCTAGAAACCCTAGGGCCAAAAATCCAAAATTCTCGGAATTTCATTTTGAGAGTTTTTGGAGGTGTGATAAAGGAGTTCATACACTCCTGTCCAAATTTCATCCCCAGCGTCCAAGTGTGAAGTGTTGAAACACCCAAAAGAATAGGGTCGTACAGATTTTTTGGAAACCCTGGGAGGGTCGTACGGTTCTACAAAAGAGGAGGAATGATTGGTAGAATCTTGTGAAATGGGTTCTTCAAGACCTATGCTCGATTTTTCAATAATCTAGGCTTAAGCATGATGTTCATTCCATTTTTAGCATTTTACTTAAACCATGGACAATTTGTTGCAGCAACCAAGATCACAAGAAGAAACACCATGCGCAAGTACACAAGAAGTATCCTGGGAAACCCTTCTCAACAAGGGAAGAAATCCCAGCCAATCCTTTGATATATTCTTCAAGATAAATACCTCCACCACCATAAAGAACTATCACACAAAAGGGTGCTTCACAAACCCTAGAAGACTAGTGCCCAAGAGAGGTGCGCACTTTTCCCAAGAACAAGTGTTTGCTAACATTTCCAAACTCACACTTGTGTTATAATTCCTCAATGGGGAATTTAACTTTACTTATATTAGACTAAACATATCAATAGTAGTGTCTATTGGCACAATAGGTCCAACCTCAATAACTCATAATATAATTAATAATTACCATATTAATTATCTTTTACATAATTATCTTTCACTTTATGGTGGATCCGACCTCTACCCTTTACATCACAAATAGTGTTACAGGTATGTCTGACTCTTGTACAATATAGCAAGGGATATCATACACCCACTAGTGCTCAACCACTAGGAGCACATCCATCTGTGCTCATCCACGGGGATGTCCACATCTCTATCTCACTACGTCTCATGGGAGAACCACACTCACTAGTGTTCAACCACTAGGATCACGTTCACATGTGCTCAGCCACAGGAACGTCCAACTCAACAGATCTTCTTTCTCACTGCATTACATAGGAGAATCATCTGGAGTATCACATCATCTCAATTCTCTGCACAGAGGAAGCTAATACATCATGCATAACCAATCTTCGACTTAGTCCTTTGCACAACCTAATGGCCACCCTTAGCTTATTAGAAAAATGAACTTAGAGTACGCATCTCAGCCATAACCATTACCTTGCCTAGCATCCAGCAGTAGCTTCAGTAGCACCAAATGCAGATACGGTTATGGGTTACGATCTAAGCTTTTCTTTTCACAGGTCACTTCTTATCATCACTTTTTTATAGGTAAGCAAAGGTCATCTAATCATAGGAGAAATACGCATTTAATATATATATGATTCTTTGCTCTACATCTCTGTCTCAGAACGATGCACCCAACTCATGGGATTTTCCACATGTTCGCTTGTTATCAGCCACAGGTACATCCAACTCAGTATATCTTCTTTCTCACTGCGTTACATAGGCGAATAATATGGAGTACCATCTCAACTCTATGCATAGAGGAGAACATTAAACCCATCACATGGGCTCCTTCAACCCTCATAGGGGAACACAACATTCCATCTATGTCTCATAGAGGAACCACACACCCAACTCATGGGCTTCCTCACCCCACACAGGGGCACACAACGTTCCTTCTCCATCTCAAAGAGGAACCACACACCCAACTCATGGGCTTTCTCCCAGGCCGAATTACTCAGTCTATTTCTTGGAGGATGTCTCACGCATCTGTAATCATCAACACTTCCTTAACCAAAACCATTCCGACCATGGATTTTTCTACCGCGATATACAACAAGAAGTCCCTACTATAGTCTGGGGGACTGAGAAGATAGGTAGACATAATTTCTTTCTTGAGCACGTTGAAAGATATTTTGGAGAACTCATCCCAAACAAAGGGAGACCCTTTCTTTAACAAGCACATAAATCCCTTGGTAATTTCAGTAGAATTTGCAATAAA
Organism: Picea sitchensis; assembly: GCA_010110895.2. Classification (NCBI taxonomy): domain Eukaryota; kingdom Viridiplantae; phylum Streptophyta; class Pinopsida; order Pinales; family Pinaceae; genus Picea; species Picea sitchensis. The sequence goes on from SNQJ01S0107992.1 coordinate 9,589, forward strand.
ACGTCGAAGGAAATTTTCCTTTCCTTGGAGACTCTGCAATTGACAATTGTTTCATGGGGGTGGAAAATGAACTATTTCCTCCATAATTAATGGATCAACCATTATCCCTATGTTGGATACAATGAAACCCAACAGATGCCCCGATACGACATAAAAGACGCATTTATTCGGATTCAACCGAATATGATCACGATGACATCTTTCAAAAATAATTCTAAGGTGCATTGGATGATCTACCCTATCCTGAGAGTGAGCAACAAGATCATATAGATAAGCCTCAACAATATGTTTCAAGTCATGGAAGAAAAATGACATGGCGTGTTGAAATGTAGCTACAACATTTTTCATACCAAACGACATTTTACAATACACAAAAGTCCCCCAAGGACATATAAACATCATTTTGTGTTGATCCTTGGGCTGGATCTGAATCTGATTGTATTCAGAAAATATTTCATAAAGGAGAAAAAAATTCTTCTTGTGCACTCTTCAATAATCTGATCGATGAAGGGTGTGAGGAAGTTGTCTTTTGGACACTCTTTGTTCATATCTTGGAAATCCATACAGACATGTATTGTCCCTTTCTTTTTATCAACAAGAACAGGATTCAACATCCATTGAGTGAGAGGGACCGAGTAATAAAACCTGCCTTAAGCAACTTTTCAACCTCAACTTTAATAGCTTTTGCCTTCCTTGGATTAACTGGTCGCAACTTATATCGAACATTTTTTTCATTTTAATAAGTGAGAATCTCATGTTCGACAATTCAAGGGTCTATGTATGACATCTCTTTGTTGGACCAAGAGAAAACGTCATGAGACTCTTTAAAAAAAGAGGTATATGTGCGGACCTCTTCAGAAGAACAGTCTATGCCTATAAAAATATTCTCCACGATGCTAGGGGTTTTAGAAATGTTGATAGGAATAGTTTCTGATATGTTATCCATGTTCCCTTCGACATAGACACCCTCATTTTCCAAGGGGTTCAGAGGATGATCAACATTTCTACTCATGAATGACCAAGATTCTTCACTTTCCACACAACTAATCTTAGGGAGGAAGTATGATCGATGATTCATATCCTCCCATGGAATTTCYGATATCGTCATTGCCTCTATAATAGCTTCATTAGAAGGTAAGATGGTATCAAGACAGTTTAGGGAAGTTGAAGAATTATAAGCCCAGATAGGCTCTGGGAAATGATCGTCTCCCTCCGTCCATGAAGGCTTCAGATTAGGGTCTGTTGTAGCTTGTTGGATAACTCGATAAACRACCTCAGTTWTATACAGTGGCATGGCCATCCYGACATGTGCACTACCCTTTACCAATTCGCACGGCGAGGGTAACACCCATGAATATTCCAAATACGAGGTTCCAAACAAACCAACTCTTGTAACAGGAACCGAGGAGCTAGAATTTTGGTATCTGAGTGGGGTACCATGAATATAAGAAACCAGTGTTGGAAAATTAAACGTTCCCATGAGTGAAGGATACATTCCAAGACCAATGCTCTCAGTTTCCATTTGATATTTTTCAATCCACAGGACCGTGGATCCCATATTTGTCGCAGAGACGGGACGTTTAAATGTCATATGGTCGATAGTTGCAATATTCTCCTCACGAGGAAAGCATAAAACCTACAAAACCGACAAGACAATAGTCGTCATTGTGTAGGTACAAATACTTCCTAACAAGATATTATAGTCGAGTGGTGCAATGACTACTTCAACTTCTACGGAAATGAAATTTCCTCCTAACTAGATCTGAAAAGAGGAAATAATCTCCTGCAGTCTGAAATATCATCCGTCAAATGTGGTAAAAAGAGTGGGAGAAGGGGTAAGTTCCAGAGAGCCAATGGCTTTCAAATAGGACAAAGACATGACACATGTTGAAGAACCTTCGTCGACGACAGTCCTCTCGATAACATGTTTTGCATACACAATGTTGATCTATAAGGCTACATGATAACAAAGGCAAGGCTTCACTTCAGTAGCGTCAATATTCATAATGAGTTGGCTCGAAGAGTCAGCAGCCCCGATTGCGGATAACAATGCGGCTCATTGTGAAGGAAAAATTTGGAGCAACTCTAAGGCAAACATCATACAAGGCATCTGAGCTATGTCCTCAATGATAAAATAGTTGGGAGAATCTTGAGTGTTAGGATTGTTTGATGCCCTTTTATACACACCTTTCAGTAATATGTGTTGCATTGTTTCCTTTTCAGGTTTCTCTATGTGGAGAGACCCCTAACGATCTAAATTTTCTTTTCCTTTTAACATTGACTCAGGATTACTATAATCGCGAGACCTAGTCAACAAATACACCTCCTCTTCTTTTGTATGTTTGACCATGTTAATGAATGAGAAATATCCATCTGGAAAAGTTGCACTCAAGGTGACCCCTTACGGATTTGAAGTGGAAGAGTCTGCCTGCATATTTTTCCCTTGCGGAAATGGATTCTTCAATGCATCAGGTTTATGTTGTTGTTGTTGCAGTTTTATTAGGTGATTGGCCTCTTCCATCTGCAGACATTGATGAGTAAGGTGATCACCCCCACAGAGCTTGCATGGGAATTTCACCTTCTTGATCTCCTTCTTTTTCTTTCCAACTTTTGCATCATATTTCTCGTTTGTATTAACCCCACATCCTTCCTTATCCTTTCCCTTTTTATCTTTCCCTCCAGGTTGTTGGGTACCCTTTGGGGTCGTCAACTGTATAGCATGAAATTATGATGAATGGATGGTGAGTACGGTTGAAGTAGTATCTTGACCATTCGTCGATGGATGAATAGACATTTTTTTCATCTGGTTTGCAGCTAGATCTATGAAAGTGCTTTTAACAGACTTGATGATGCCATCGACATGAGGTCCTGATTTCGTTTTCACGGGATCGAAACTGGTTCATGGTGCTTCCGGTATAATTTTGTAAAGGATCCTAGACTATGAATATATTAAATCCAGTTGTTGGGATATAAATATCACGTCTTCCTGATGTGGAGACATATTTATAGATGATTGGCAACAAAGACATGAGGAACCACTCCAACAAAAATTCAGGACGAACTTTGGCTTTAATCAGCCTCTTCTGTCTTTTCCACTCCTAGATATGATCCAAGATATAAGTGGTCTTGTCTTGTTTTGGTGTATATAGGAGATTGATGCCAACATTGTACCGGACAAGTAGTTGAAAATGGTTTAGAAAAAAAAATGCCAAATCGTGAAAAGTGTGAAATGTTGCACCACCAAATTCTATGTACCACTTCACCGCAACTCCCTTAAGAGTTCTTTGGAAAATGTGTAGACGGGCTGAATCATCGTTTAATGAGTTTGACGAACATCATAGATGAAATTTTGTTACATGGTTTTCGGGATCTTCACCAAGCTTTCCTATGAACTTAGGAATGTCAAATGGCAATTTGGTGGGAACCAGCAGCCAGTTCGATTTATGAAAAACCATATCGTTCATGAGCTTCTACAGGTCTGGAAAGTTTAACATTTCTAGAAAATGGAACCTTAGTTGGGACCTCAAATTCCAATTAGGGATGTTGGAAGTTCTTGTTTGAGGACTAGTTGGAAAAGAATAACCTGGATTGGTACTGGAATCAGTCTACCAGAAAGAGATTATGGATGGGATAGATATTTGGATGAAACCTTGTTGGCCCTGGTTAAATAGAGGAAAACCTCCACCCATCTGGTTCTTGATCGGAAAAGTAGGGTTTCCCCCTGGTGACCCCCCTTACGAAGAAAAAATTCCTTGCATGGGGTTATTCCGACTGAGAAAGGGGATTCCCCCTGACGACCTCCCTTACGAAGAGAATGACCCTTGCGAGGGATTTCACTGGCCTTGGAAGGGGTTTCCCTCTACCGATATCGAATATGTGTTAAAAGGATTACCTTTGAACCCACCATATAATGTGAATGGATTCAAAGTAGATGGCATGCTAGCATATTGAAATTTGTTTCCCATAGGACCATCCCACCCCCCAAAAGGATTATGGTCGAAAGAAGGTAACGACCTACTCCTAATAGAGGGGAATGGCGAGGGAATATGACCTTCACCCCAAGGAAAAGCTTGGTATGGAATCAAAGAACTCCTCGTACCAACGTTAGTGGCTTGGGACATTGACTGAGAACCAGTCAATATGTTCTACACACTCATCGAAGAGATACCAAACACAAAAGAGTTAGTCATCGAAGGTAATGACATGGTTTCACCCAAAGGTTGAGTGGAACTGACAACCATTGGAGTAGATTTGTTTATTGACGTGGTTATGGTAAACTAAACCACACTAGTCATTTGGTTAGATACACTAGGATGCAAGATTCCTCCGGTGACGATTATCGATGTGGGGGTTGTGGGGACCCCTAACCCAGACACTTCTAGAGTGCCTTCCATTATGGCCCACCAAAGAGGGTGACTATCAGTGAAGTCCAAACCAGGAGCAGGAATTTGCACAACAACTAGAGCATCAGGTCCAGTTAACGAAGGATTGAATAGATGAGAAAAGTATTTGACTTCGAGATATAATACGGTTACAACCTTCATATAAGAAGCATTAGTTTCTATATTTTATGTGTCCACAGTCTCAACTGGACTAGTCAATACAAAAGTGTTGATCTGATCAAGTCGATGCCTTAAGGGAGGAAGTAGAGTATTCACTTCTACTTGTTCAGGCGGAAGACCTTGAATTCTCCTTGACAGAGGAGGTGGTTGATCAACCACTTTCAGTTGTCAGCTCTAAGTGACTACCTACACACCTTCCTAAGCAATATACAATCACAGAACACACCAATAAAAAATCCTTAAAAGCAACAACAGTCACAAACAACCTTTCCAATATCTCGACTCAGGTAAATTAGGTCATGAAATCGCAATAGTAACAAAGTAAGGAAAGGACCTTCCAGATGAAGGCACGAGTTGATTAAGTTCTGTGAACCAGTGAATGAAGGAGTGAGAAGCAGTTACCCTGACCTCCACTAACCATCCATATCCGATGCAAGTACCCATGCTTCATGGGAACCCTCTAGCAGTACTAAAAAGTGTGATACGAAGTCTTCCCCAGGTACCACAGGAAACCCCCCACAATCACAAATGAGATCCCTAGGAAAAGAAACTAAGGTCACCAACTCCTAGTCAACGTCTGGGGGGTACATTCGATAGTCGAGATCGAACGTATGGGTAGGTTAACTAAGCCCGAAGCTTCTAAATCAATGCCTCTCATGGAGGTAAGGGCATTGATGAAACCCCTAAAATATGATCTCTCCACTATGCTCACTCAAGCTTCAAAGGGGTTATCTCCTCATCTCTCCTTTACATGACCTCATGTTTAAATCCTGTGTTAGCTAAGATTCTTGGCTATACTTATACCAAATTGGGTTTTTCACTCCCTATATCAAACTCCTAAGTTTGTTTTTTGTCCTTGGAGAAATTACCTCTCCAACCTAAACCAAGGCCCTATCCTAAACTAGTTTTTTATCCCTAGTAAAATGAAAATTTCTAATTGATTTTAGTTAGCGTTCATTTTATAGGTTGTTATTTACTCAAAAAGGGTGATGAGTGAAACTAGATGGTGTTGTGACAGACTCAACAGAAAAAACACTTAAGAATACAAATGAAAAATGCAGTTCTTCACTGAAAATATGAGTGTAAATAACGCTTCAGAATTAAACAAAAGCAAACTCTTTATTTTTTATAGGTAAAGAATGAAAAACTTCTTTTAGATGAAATGCACTTGTTGATGCAACTTTCAAATGCAAGACAACTAACAATATTTTGGAATTCTTTTCATCAAATCTATAGAAACAAAATCTTTTTTCTTTTTCAAGTATTGAAATGAACACTGAAAATCAAGCACTATAAGAGAAGAAATCAGACTATAAAAGTTGTTCTCTTTAGTAAAATAAGGGCAAGAGATGAAGAAGAAATACAAAGTTTACTTTCTAAAAAAAAAATATTATTGTTTAAAAAGTAAAAGGAATTAGAGAGATTTAAACAAACATAATTTTCTCTTAAATACTAGCAAGAAACAACAAAAGGAAATATGAAACGACTTCAGACCTATAAAGATTCGTCAAAGACAATAATGAAATCAAATCTTTGAAAAAATACCTCAGAAAGTAACTTCCCTAACTAACTCTAGAAACAAGAATGATCCACCAATGAGGAATCACAAAGATCTTTTTTTTCTTTATTTAATCCAAAGAAAACTACCACAAGACTCAACAAACAACCAGAAAAGAATATAAACAAGAACCCGTACACCTGGCCAAACAACCTCAAACCAGAAAAGTTTACTAAAAAAAAATTCCGAGGATGTTCTACACAACTCTCAACAAAGGGACTCGTGTACATGTGACTGTAGACACTAGCATGTGCATATATGTACGCGACTGTGTCAACTACACCCCATGTGTGTGTGATCCAAAAACATATTTTAATGACTATGGTTTATTTTTAAAGCATGAGTTCAATAACCATTTAGGAAACTGATGAAAGAGGAAGAATTAATGATGAAACATGGCAGCCATAATAACATATACAGATCTGGAAATAAACATAAATAAATAGCAAACCATAAACAACAAAGTTGATAACGGAGTTCAACAATCTTGCCTACATCTTCGGGCCTTTGTCTCAGTGGGTGAGGCTTTCTTATTTATGTTCAAAGCTTCAAACGTACATCATAAAAGTTCCAAATGGATGACAAACTAATATGGATGTGTTCTGCTAGATCTCAAGAACCCATCACAACTGACGACACTGAAAACGGATGAACGAAGCTCCCAGAAATGGCTTGCAAAGTTTCTCTCCTCAATTGCTTCCGTGCATAAAAATGGATTTGGATTTTCAATTCATCGGCATTTTCTTGATCTGAACCCCCTTTTAGGCTGTTAAGAACCTCTAGTTTATATAGGTTTGAAGTTGGCAATAAACTCCCAACTTCCCCCCAAGATCTGGCCTAAAAAAAGGGCCCAATATCTTCTAAAAATGGACTAAATCCATCAATATCAGTCATTAAATAAATAAAAATATTATAATATAGTGGAAAAACCCATTTTTGGCATAAAATAGGGTGCATCCCCCTTCACGCGGGCTCCTGGTCATATGGGTACCCTCCATGTGGCCCTGGGTTAACTAGCGCTGGTCCTTATCCCTTAGCTCTCGGCCCTTGGTCACAGATGTGGCCAAATGGCCTAGTTCTTATGCCTCCACGCACCTATACAGTTTTATCCCCCCCTGGTCATAAGCCACCAGTCGCGTGCCTTGGTCGGCGGGCTAGCCCGGCCGACCAGGCGCTAACCACAAATTCGCGTGAAGTTAAACCCTATGGGAATATGGTGTAGTCACATGTGGTAATACTTCAGGGCTAAAACCATTAAAACCCTCGCACCAAACATAAGGGTCTAGACACACAATATGGTTCTATGAAGTTGCGTTGGGGGCTGGGGCTAGGCCCCAACCCTTTACTTTGCCCAATATACATTGTTGCAAATTCAAAACATTTCAAACAAACCTATGGTTAGGAAACAAAGCATGGACGGGTTGGTAGCCTGGCCCTGCCAAACCTCTCCACCTAGACTGGAGGTCACGGGTTCGACTCCCCGAGAGTGCATATATTTTTTCCAACCAAACTATCCAATGGAGGGGTGCCACGTGGCAGCCCAAGACTGGGCCATGTGGCACCATGTTATTCACCAACCAATATGCCACCTGTCAAGAGATAATTCGATCACATCAGCCATCACTGCCCATTCATCGCACCTACCACGTCATTTAGCTACCACGTGTCGTACAGTTGTATGGCCCTTGCCATATCATCCTGTGCCATGTGTCACCCTTGCAGTGGTGCCACATGTCACAATATGACTCGTCCACTTGTCTGCCAGTGTGTCTACCCTATCAGCATGCCACGTCACTATAGGATCGTACGACCTGTACATTCAGCTTCCACGTCGGCACTGTACGGACTGCACGGTCATCAAATTTTGCATGTTTGGAAAAACGAATAGATCATCATATATTTCACATACAATGTACGTTTGAGCCTGCTCAAGTTGCATTGGGTTCATATTGACAAGGCCTACTCACACGTCCGTTTTGAAGTGATTCTGAGCACTTTCTTTCTTAGGCCTTCTTGGACCCGTTTTGGCTCCTGGATCCATTATAGATCAGTGTGCTCCAAAAACTTGAAAAAGGAAGAAAGGAGATAAAATAACTGACACAAATGAAAAAGGAAGAAAGGAGATAAAATAACTGACACAAATGAAAAGAGGAAAGACTCTAATGATTGTAAACCATTGATTGAAGTGACAAGTAGCAGTCTAAGGAAAATGAAAGACAAATAAACCAAGAAAACACGGAACTAAATTTGAAAGTAGGCCCACCGGGGAAAGGTCGCCAGTTCTACTTTCGGGGAAAATCCCCTACAGTAGTGGGATATACTGCAACATACCTATGACCATATATAAATTATATTTCAAACAAAATGTGAAAACAAGATAAAATAATTGAATTTCACGAGCATAACTAACTTATTGAGAAAGGGGAAATTTGACTCACCAAGATCCAAATGTTTGGTGTCGTTCTCGATTTATGGAGACATTTCACCTCTTCTCAAGGGTTTCTCTGAAACTTGCAACTAACTTGAACAAGTATATCTATATGGAGAGGTATTTATAGTAATAACTACCCATTAGTTTTATGTAAAAATAACGTAAAAGACGACGCAATTAGTATTCTACTAAAATGTATGCAAAAACATTGTAAATATGAACCATAATAACACAAGATACTTCGAAGGAATGAGTTTTATGTATTATTGATGAATAGAAACAAATTAGTTACAGCTTATACCTGCTCGATGTGACGTTTCCTTGTCGAAAGAGATCCTAGATTCCTCCACCCTTGGTCCTGCTATAAGGATTTTCCTGGCACTGAAGTCACCATGGGCCCAAAGAGGGCATAGAGAGACACTCTTGGAAAGATAAGATTGTTGATCAAAGGGAAACTGGAAACTAGGGTTTTCAAGTCAAGGAATCAACAGAAACATGGATAAAATGGGCTTACATACTCAGTGGCAATAATCGGATGAGTGCTTGCTTGAATGTGCAAAGTATCATTACCTTTCTCCAAGAGGAAAATGTTCCTTTTTTGCAGTCTCCAATAAGTTAGAGACAGTTGAGTACAAGAAAAAGGAGTTAGACAACTAACCAATCCTATAACTCATCACTATTTTGGGCACAATTATATTTTTTTTAACATTTATTAGCATCTACGTGGGTGTCCCTTAAGCAACCCACGTGTATGCAGGTAACATAACTGTTAGGGTGTGTACATCCTTCAAATTTTAGTTTTTTAAGGTCTCAAGGATGTATGGGGAATATTTGTCTGTAAGGAGGAAAAGGATAATCCCAACAAGAGCATCAAAGATTTAGAGGTGGAATTTGATGCTATAATAAGGAGGGAGAGGATGATAAAATATTGAGTAAATTATACGATCTTGTACACAGATTGTTGTGATGATTCAAAGAATGTTTGCAGAGCATTAGTGTGAAATTTACATGTGTGTTTGAATTAATTATCCATTTGTTGTAGGTCCACCAACACCTTGTTCTATGGAAGAAGGGCCCACTCCAAAAGGAACATGTGTTGTGTTTTATTTCTTTAGGTTTTATTTTATTTATGTAGATTGTAGATTGCAGTTACATGTGTTAGATTACTTTACTTTTCCTGTTAGTTGATTAATTTATGTTCAAGAGTGTGATTGCTAGTCACCATTTATTTCTTCATAATTGAACATAGAATTCAATACATGATTTATAATTGGTGCAAGCATATATTGGTATGATTCATGTTCAGAGTGTGATTGCTCATCATCATTTATTTCTTCATAATTGAACAAAGAATTCAATACATGATTTACAGTTGATGCAAGATGTTGATGTGTGTGCAAATGGTTTTCAGTTTATCAGTTTTGATAGTTCATGGATGAATCCCTTTACTAAAATACCATGATAGATAAATTAGTGGAAGATAGGAAAGTGTAGCATGCATAGACATTGCATGGTAACTCACAAGTAACCCAGAACCCTGGTTTGATAAAACTAATGTACAATTGTTTATCTACTTTTTCTATAAATTAGAAAGGTAATTAAACAACTCGTTAGGAGCTATAAAAACTACCAATATGGGAGAAACAAAGGTATAAAGCACCTCCAATGTGGATGAAACCATGGTTTGTGCCACATTTCAACAACTAAGGGAAAGTGGAGACAAAAATGAATTATTCCAAATCAAATTTCAAGTGAAGGATTGGAGGGTAAACGTTTTGTTTAACAATGGTTCACAATGTAATTTTATTTTTGAATCCTTAGTAAATGAGTTTGCTTTAGAAACTCATTATCTAGTAAAACCATGTTTATTGGGTTTGATCCAAGAGAAATGTGTCAGGAGAATCACTAGGAGATGCAAGATCAGGTTTTCCATCAATGTTGATCATATTGATGAAGTAGAATGTGAAGTTACACCACTGGATGAATGTGAAGTGATGTTGATAAGCCTCTCAATTGGGAGGTTTGATCAGAAAGAGATTATGAATAAAATAAAATTATTTGTTGATGGATTACTATAGGTTCAAGTTACAGGTTTAATGGAAAAAATGAGAAGTGGACAACCATTCCATGCAATTGCTACAAAAGCGGGCAAGAGCGAAAACAAATTTCATATTTTTGAGATAACAGGGGCATATAAATTCAGATGGAGATGAAATTTGGATTGTGGTGAGATGAAACATAGGTAGACGTGCCCAACAAAAATGATCCTTTGATTTTTCTATTTACTCCTTTAAAATGTGAAATGGTTGTAGATATAATTTGGACATAACGTGATCGTACAATGTTCATTTGTGATGAAATTTTGATAGTGGAAATCTAGTAGTTATCTCCAAGTGTCCACCAAATTTTAGCAAAACATTTGATTTTTTGGTCTCCAAAAAGTCCAAAACATGTTTGGATCTATTGGGATTTTTGGGAAAATAAATGTTGGAATCCCAACCATCTTTAAAAATGCATCAAAGGCGAGAGAATTGAAGAGATAAGGAGAAATTGAAGATGAATCCAGGCAAGAGGTGGTCTAAAGGTGAACAAGAGGTCTATACAGAAATTCGGGAGAGAAGATAGAATTATGTGTGGATTGATTTTGTGCTAATAAGGTGAAGAAGTCACAATCCAAAGGAGGGAGACTATCAAGGTAGAAAACAACAAGTTTTGTTATTATTCCTAAGAATTGCTAAGTTTTAGAGAACACTATAAGAGTCACTTTTAAATCTAGTATTTTTCCATCAATACCATAGCAATCAGAATATATATTTGAGATTAATTTAAATCCAAACAAGAGTTGTTATTTATTTATTGTCCCATGATTGGGTTTCAACGGTAATATCTCTGTTACTTTTATTTTCATGATTATTTACATAAGTTTTATTTTCTACAATTAAATTACAATATGCAAGTTTTATTATAGTATCGTATTTAATGCATAATGAAATAGCAAGTAGAATTTACAACTAAATTAATTTTTCATTTTAGTATTTGTGTTAGTGGGATGGATGGGCCATAAGCCTACCATTTAAAGATCAGTCACCGACTTTGGTGTAGTGTATTCCTAGTAAGCACTAATAAAATGTGCTACAATTCCTTGTTAGTTTATCACAAAAGTTTGGCACATACAATACCATGCATTTAATTGATCTTGTTGCACCATGGCGAGTGCCCTTAGTCATCCCCACATGCACCTCCATCATGAGTGATTGTTATATTTTCCTTACTAATGCACGTCAAATAACTAGTAACAACAAATATGATGTTACTAGTCTACTTCATTGCACCACTTATTGTAAGCCATAGTGAATTCCATATGGTGGTGCATCAATGTTTCATAATAACATTGGTGGTAGGGTGTTGAGTCATCCATAATGCACTGTATATAACAACAACACTACGTTTGTATTGTGCTGCACATGAGTGAATGTTAAGCCCCTCACCTAGTGCTTCATAATATAATGCACCAAAAAAATCTAGAAATTTGAAACCACGAAACAATGGGGAACTCATAGGGGCACAAAGAGAACTAGTGCTTGAAGGTGTTGAAAGCACTGATGGATAGTAAAATGAAAAAATATTTTGGTATTCTTTTTATATTTTATTTTATCCTATTGTAGTGCATCGGGTATCCCAACCCACCGATATTGTTTATGAACCTAACACACCACAAGTGCTTTTTCAAAACATAATTAAACCTAGCATGGTGCACTATGAAGGGTACACACCAATGCAGTTATATGTTTCATAAGCACCGCGGAAATGTTTTCTAAAATGGAATTTTTTTGTTTGACCTTTTAGCATTGTGCATCACATAAAGACACCTCGGTTCGATCATTGGTTTAGGGTGCACCAAATAGAAATTTTTTAAAAATAAAATGTTTTACTCATTTTGAAAATGGTGTGAATTGTATGCCTAGATGTGGTCATAGGTTTAGGGTGCACCAAATAGAAAAAAAAATTAAATAAAATGTTTTACTAATTTTGAAAATGGTGTACATTGTATTGTATGCCTAGATGTGGTCATATGTATAGAAATCACCACAAAATATTTTCTTAATAATGATTTTTAAAAATTATGGATTATTTTATTTAACCCTAATATTGTGCATCATGTACCACAAAGAATTGGTGTTGTTGTATGTGTTAAGAAGCACTAGTGTGTTTATATGTTTAGTACACATTGGGTGACACTTTTTTTTTTTAAGATGACATGTTTTACAAAATTTAATCATGAGAGGCCATTTTTTAATTATAATGAGTAATGTGTGTGCTTACACACACACGAAGATATATATGTACATTGAAAACACATACATATATATGTGTGTGTGTGTGTGTGTGTGTGTGTGTGTGTGTGTGCATTGATGTGTGTGTTATCATAGAGCACTTGTAATATACCAACCATTTCTACCAAAAAAAAAATCTACTTAAAACAAAGGAAAAGTTTCATCTAACATTATGAATCTACACTACATAATGTCTTAACACAACCATTTAAAAACTTTTTGTGTCTCTAGGACCTTACGATTTGATCTAAAGTTGTCATTTGATTTGAATTATTATATTCCAAGCTATAAATCCAAGGTCCATTTTCTTTGTTTTGAGGTTACCAATCGTAAATTCTAGACAAGCATAAGAATATTATACACATGTTGTTAAGAACCTGAATAGATCTACAAATATAATCACCACAAATATTGAATACACAATAGATCCACAAAGCAATAACCAAACACTGAATACAAAAGCACCACAATAGATATACAAGAACAATATGCAAAATCTTCTTTATTACTATCAAACCCTTGAGGTAGGGCAACACCATACAATGGATCCTATTATGGAAGGGATCCTCTCATGTTCACTTGCCTTTTCGAGGGGGCATCCTCCTATTGAGCTACCGCTCCAAATACAATACTTCTCTTCATATATCATTGCATTGCTTGAACCCCTTTATATAGTTCTACGATCACCTAAGAATATTCTAGAGGAGGAATCTTCTAGAAGTAGAACCTTCTAAGAAGTCCTCTTACATTTATTATATCTAATTACCCATTTATTATATCTAATTACCATAGTGGGCCTTATTTAATAATATAGTGGACCTAGTCCTCCTTACATTGA
>SNQJ01S0107992.1:23321-39024 GCA_010110895.2 Picea sitchensis
TTTAATTGTTTTATCACTTAAGGTGTTAACTTACCCCGAGTATTAAAGTTTAAAAGTAAACACAAGATCCACACTCATGATGCAACGTCTCCTCCATGGACTTGAATACACTGGTTATGAAATTAAGGATTTTACAGCATAGTGCGCACTATTACCAAGCTCCAGATCTTAAGAGTACTCTTCCCATTACTCTACTTACCAGTCATCACGTGCTTGAGCCCCTACCCGTTTAACATGCATCCTGGAATACATGCCATGTACTCTGTGCCATTAAACCTATCACCATCCGTCAGGGCGTTGGGTTTAGAGGATTTTTGTATCCTAATGCGACATTTTTAACCTTCATTTCATTCTATGTTGCGGAGAGGCCTCGACCCTCCTCGGTTTAGCCTCGGTGAGACAAGGAATACAAAACCATTCTTAGTCTGAGATAGTTATCACCTACTTGTCCATTGTTTTCATTTTACACTCACTCTTTCCTCTCTTAGAGTTTTGTAATGTGTCTTCCTCTGTTCTGGTTATGAATTCGAGAGAGTTCTCTTGTTGTATGTGAACTATTGCTACCCGCATCCATGATGAAGTTCAAAGTCTGGACGCATTTGCTTACTTTTGGATATGGTTCAACGTCCAGGTCTTCACACGAGGTAAGAATAACAAATCCACTCTAGCTCTTAAGGATGACTATTAGCACTATAATGGATTTAATTTAAATTATTCTGAGACTTAGTCTCTTATCACTATAATAAAATTGATTGTTTAGTTAAGTTTAGCCATTTAAACTCCCAGTGCATGTATACCGTGAATATCCATGTCTCCTAGATATAATTAATTTGTCGAAAAATTTAGGGTATGGGATTTATAACTAACAAGCTTAAGGCCATGTTATTCCGAGTATAACTTCAATTCATTAATGAATCTTAACCCTSTAGCTTGTAGAGGGAATGTTAAACRTACCATTTTTGGGTTACCGTTTATACTGACTGTGTTCGCACTTTTATTTATTATGAAACTTCCTCAAGATTTAATCTGGTTATTGAATCAATTTTTCCTTCGTATTTTTTTTTTGTATCCAGGGTTTCCTATTGTTATAAGTTGTCCAAGAGGGTCGAGTCGTGGCTTGACCAACTCTTTACCCTTAAAAAGAAATTACCATGGTCTAAAGGTCGCCTCTATGAAACTATTCTACATAATTGTTTTTTAAAAGGAAATAATCCTTTATGATTAGAAGTTCCAACCCATGTTTAAATCCTGGATAACAAAAAGAGGGCCCTTCGGTGTATATCGAAGTCTTCATAAACTTGTGTAGTTGTATTACAAGAATATTTTATACTTTGGACTCCCTTCAGTTCATTTTAATCTGAACACAAGTAATAACTTGGTATATAATCTATACATAATACAATACTTAAAGAGTTTATTTTTTGTATTGCACCGGAAGGTACATAACAATTATATAGATACCCTTCTAAATTCATTCTTTTCTCATAGGACTATGGTAATTATTCCAACCACTTACTAAAGTACGAGAACGTTGTACAACATCGTGTCACCATTAAAAGATTCAATGATTTCTCCTTTAAAAGTTTACAAGGGATAATTTCTTATCCATTAGTATTATGTCTATGCTAAGATTCTCCAGTGAATGTTATTCTTTCACAGTTTAATAGTTAGTAGATTATTGTTGTTCTTTCAATTAATTATTCATTATGTTTGATAACTGGTATTTTTATATGGATCCAAAATTTTAATGATGGGCCTCTTGTATGTGAGGACCCATCAGGTTTGGTATGCCACGCTCTCCCTTCCTCTGGAAATGTTTCACGACTATGCATGTTCGCACATTGCAAGGCCATACTCGTAGGTATAAGTGGGCCTTCTCACTTGAATAAAAAGTATTCTTATTTCTCAATTAAATGTCAAATGAACTAATAAAGTCATGTACACTTAGTTAAATGTTGTATGGACTAATAAAGTCATGTACACTTCTCTACATGTTATAATCTTTATGATTCAGTACAAGACAGATGGGAACATGAAAGGTAATCGAGTTCCTTTCCTTGGCTTCCAAGGAGGAGATCACAGAAAATCGATTTCTTTAAAACTTAGCAAGGAAGATTAACATAGATGAAAATCTAAAATCGAATTTATAGTCTATATCTGGGAATAATTTACTGCAGTTTATTAATGTATTGTGATACTTTATTAGATTGGGTAATAGCTCGTTGATTGTAACAATACATCCTCTTTTTCTAATGTGATTCCTTCCCACGGTTTGAGAAATTCTTATTCATTTCATGGTTGCTTTGGAATTTATATTTACACAATAAATATATATGTAAATATTTGTAAACATGTATATAAAACTTAACTCTCATGCATATATCAATTCACATAACAACCCTTGTATGGATATTATATTATGATCTTGCTATTTCTCTCATAATGCTCAGCATAATATAGTGCATTCATGTGTAATTTCTCATTCTAAAATTATCGTGACATTCTTAACTACTCAACATCAAAGTGAGACTCTATAACTCTGATTTTTTCTTTAACATTCCTAATATACAGTAGAAAAATCACATTTGAATATTTCCAAAACAAAATAACAACATGACAATAAATGTATATAAATGGAACCTGGAAAACATACGGAACAACAAAGTTCCACCCAACCGTAGAGAGGATCATCCAACTTGACTTGATCCAATCACCCCCAAGCCTGATCACGAATCCATAAGGATGAAAAGAGAAGCCTTCCTTATCAACAAGCCTTTGTATTTCTGCAGTTGCCTAACACCTAAATGCTCACACAACAACTCTTGAGTTCTCTTGATTTTTTTGTTTTTTAAGAAAACTATTCCCGAGAATCTTTCTCAGTTCCACATGATAAGCAATGTCCTACCTCCAAACACATGTGTATTTGTCCAGTTTTCATAGGTCTTAGTATTTTCCGCCTTGGGAATTTTCCCAGCTTGGAAATCCTTCATTTTCAGGGTGTGTCAATCATCCATGTTGACTTCTGACACGTGTCCTTTCATGCCCAGGGTTGGCTTCATCTTGTTCCCCACTCATGGATTCATAATCATCTCTTTTTACCTTGGTTGTTCCTTCTGTTCCCTCCTTTATTAATTAAATAAAAATCTTGTCTCCTACATCTGTCCAGTAAATAAGGACACTTGGCAAGTCACTGTCTTGCACAATAATTAAATTAATAACAGTAATTGTTTTTCTACAAATTCTAATTTCGAATTTTTCCAATTAAGGAAATTTATTAGCATGCCAAATACTTTAATTGAGGGGGTATTACATACTCTCCCCCTTGGACTTAAAATTGTCCTCGGTGTTAAATGCTTATTATGTTCCGGTCATCCTTGGAATAGAGTTGGATATGTCTTCCTCGTGACATTCTCCAACTCCCAAGTAGCCTCTTCAGGACCGAAGTGCTTCCACTAAACTTTTATTTGAACGATGACCCAGTTCCGCAGCATTATTTCTTTCTTGTCTAGAATGTGCAACGGTTCCACCTAGAACTCGCCTTCTGGTTCCACCTGTAACAAGTTCCAATCAATTACATGAGTAGGGTCATGAACATATTTTTTTAACAACGAAATATGAAAAACATTATGAACTTTTAAATTTGTCGATAGTGCTAGCTGATATGCTATTAGGCCAATGTGTGCTAGCACTTCAAAAGGTCCACAAAACCTCGGTGCTAATTTTGTGCACTTTCCAAGTTTCAACGAACTCTTTCTTTCCTTCACCTGGAGATAAACATGATCTCCAAGATTAAATTCTTTATATATTCGGTTCTAATCTAAGTAGCTCTTTTGTCGATCTTGTGCCACCTTTAAATTTTGTTGAGCCTTTTTAACCATTGATTCCATTTCCTATAACATATCTGGTCCAAACATGATCCTTTCTACTAGATCATCCCAACTAATAGGATTCGTACATTTCCTTCCGTAAAGGATTTCGAATGAACTCATTTTGGTTGAGGATTGATAGTCTTTATTGTATGTGAACTCTACTAAAGGTAACTAGTCTTTCCATTTTGTTGGTTTATCCATTACGTACATTTGGAGCATGTCTTCAATAATCTAGTTAGTACATTCGGTTTGTCCATCTGTCTCCAGATGGTAACCGGTACTAAAGTTCAATTGTGTTTCAAGACCTACAAATAATGCCTTCTAGAAACTTGAAGTAAAATTAACATCCCTGTCAGAAATTACTTTCTTTGGTACTCCATGTAATCTAAAAATCTCTTTCATAAAAATTTCTTCAATATGAGCAGCTCTGTAAGTAGACTTTACAAGTATAAATTTGTGCAGATTTACTTAACTTATCCACTACTACCATAATTGAGTCCTGTTCTTTTTGAGTTTTTGGAAAAACTTTGATAACATCCATTGATATTATCTCCCATTTCCATTCTGGTATAGGGAAGCGTTGCAATAAACCTGCAGGATGTTGTTGTTCTACCTTCACCTGTTGACATTCTAAACATTTTTCCAAGTAATCAGTTGTATTAATTTTCATATTAGGCCAATAAAATTGTTTTCTTAGTGTTGAAATCATTTTCCGATATCTAGGACGGCCTAAATAAGGATTTTTATGGATTTCATTAAGGATTAGCAATTTTAAGTCCATTGAATTTGGTATATATATTATGTTCTTAAATTTCAGAATTCCCTCTTGGTTGATTATGAAATCTGTCCTATTTATTTCTTCTTCACCTGTCATCAATTTTTCCTTTATTTTTACATATTCATCATCTCTTGTACCTGCAGATTTGATTTTGTCTCTGAGATCATTATAAACTTTACTCACAATAATTTCATAAATTCCACCTATCCTTTTGTTATGTACATCTGCAACTTTATTTTCCTTTCCTTTAATATGTTTGATTTCAAAGTCAAATTCGCTTAAAAATGCCATCCACCTTGTTTGTCGTGCATTTAATCCTTGTTGATTTAACAAGTACTTTACACCACTATTATCAGTTAGAATTAGAAACTTCCTTCCTATTAAATAATGATGTCATATTTTTAATGCGTGAATCAAAGAAGTTAATTCTAAGTCATGTGTCACATAGTTGCGTTCGTGATCCTTCAATTTTCAGGATTCATAAGAAATCATGTGCCCTTCTTGTGATAAGACTCGGCCTAACCCTTCCTCACTGACATCTATACAAAAAGTGAAATCTTTATAAGGGTCGGTGACTTTAAGGATCGGGGCCATAGTTAATTGTTCCTTTAACTGATTAAAACCTTCCTGGAACTTTTGTGACCATATGAATTTTATTCCCTTTTTCTGTAAGGATGTAATAGGAAAAGCAATTTTTGAAAAATTCTCAATGAACCTTCTGTAATATCTTGTTATACCCATAAACGATCGTATCTCTGCTACATTTGTGGGTCTAGGTCATTCTACAATTGCCTTTATCTTTTCTAGATCCACTGTTATTCCATCCTCTGAAATAATATCTCCCAAGTTTTGTATATTTTTATGGTAAAAGTCACATCTGTTGAATTTATCATAAAGTTGATGTTCTCATAACATTTGTAGCACTATTCTTAGGTGTTCTTCATGTTCTTTTTTTGTCTTTGAATAAATCAGAATGTCATCAATAAAAATGAATAAAAATCAAAACAAACTTATCTATATACTGGCTAAATGTATTGTTCATTAGGCACATAAAAGTCGTTGGTGTGTTTGTGAGTCTAAAAGGGATCACCACAAATTCATAATGTCCATATCGTGTTCGAAAAGCCATTTTACTGATATCTTCATCTTTAATTCTGATTTGGTGATAACTAGATCTTAAATCGATCTTAGAAAATATTTTCGCTCCTCCCACTTGATCAAATAGATCATTAATTCTCGGTAAAGGGTACTTATTTTTTATTGTCATTTTATTTAACTATTGATAATCAATACATAATCGGAACGTTCCATCCTTTTTCTTGGCAAATAACACTGGTGCTCCCCAAGGTGATACACTGGGTCTGATATATCATTTGTCTAGTAATTCTTGTATCTGTATTTTCAGCTATGTTAACTCAGGAGTACTCATTATGTATGGTGCTTTCGATACAGGGGAAAATCCTGGTATTAAGTCAATAGAAAAGTCTATCTCTCTTCTGGGAGGTAATTATGGTATTTCATCAACGAAGACATCTTTAAAATTTCTTAAAACATCATAGTCTTCTAATTTTGGTTTGTCATCCTCACCTTGTATATTCATTACTTGAATTGCATACAATTGACACCCTTTTCTTATACATTTCTTAAGATGCATGGCTGATAACTGCCTTATCAAGATCAGTTTTCTTAGCCCTTGAACTGTTCTCTTTACCTTATTTTTGTCTTGATAAACAAATGATTGTTTGTAACAATTTAGCAAAGCCTTGTCTCATTCCAACCAATCCATACCAATAAGAATGTCATATGATCCTAAGGGTAACACATTTAAGTTAACTAAATTATTTTGATCATTTATTCCTATGTCACAATTAGAAATATATTTTATCACCTTTCTTTTGTACCAGTGGCCAATTGTACTAACCAAGACTTATTGTGTTTTACATGTTTCATCTTACAGATCTCTACAAAAGATGGGGTTATGTAACTTAAACTTTCCCTTGGGTCTATTAGGATAGAGACTTGTTTTTTGTGTATCTTACCTTCAATTTCTACTACCATGGACTGATGATTAGCTTGTCTTCCTTCCAACGCAACATTAATTATGTGTAGGTAATTTCCCATATCTCCAATGGTGGTAGCTTCTTGTAGATTGTGAAATGCAGTCCTACTTGTTGGATTTAAAAGTGGACAATTTCTTCGCAAATGTGGTTATCCACACTCCCAACATTCCAATGGTTTTCTAGGACTGTCTAAAATCTTCGTAAATCCCAAATTAATTGGTTTGTTCCTTCCTTGAACTTGTTGTGTGCTATATGGATGGTCATTTCTTTGAAATCCTTTTGTCATGTTTTGGTAAGGAGCTAGTTTGAACCATTTCTTTCATTGGTTTAGTTTATCCTACTTTCTGTCCTTCCATGCCTTAGGAGTTTCATATCTCTGTTTACATTGTTCATAACACATTCTATCTTTTTTGAACACTTCATTCAGTGATTTAGGATATCTGAATTTTTACTTTATCTGAATTTTTACTTTATCCTCTTTGATATAAGTTACGAATATTAGTAGATCTAGGAACTTATTAATTAGATCGTCCATTGACATTTTTCCTAGCCTCAATTCATAAAATTCCTTGGTCTTCCTTTCATAATAAATTTTTGACAGGTACTGTTTCTTAAAATACTTCTTAAATTCTGACCACTCCACTCTTTTCTCCTTTAATCCTTTTGCTAATTTCAGATCTTGCCACCAGATGATAGCCTTCCCTTTTAAGTTATAAATGGTCATTATAACTTTCATATTACTAGAATAATTATAAATCTGAAAGTATTTTTTGATGTCTAGTAACCAAGCTTCAACTTCTTCACCTGTTTTTGACTCTCCATCAAATGTGGAGGGTTTTATATTTTTTAATTCACCTTCCAGGTGGTCTAACTGTCTCCTTTTCTTAGAAGAGGGTGTTTGTAATTCTTCTCCTGGTTGAGTATTGCTTGAGGATCTATCGTTTGACTTAGATTCTCTGCTTGATTTTTCAGATGATTGGTTGCTAGTCTCCTTGATTACTTCTGATTTCTTTGGTTTACTCTTCTCGGCCATATTTTGCAACAATATTTCATTCAGCTCTTGTTGCACTTCCTATATTTTCTTAATCTTCTCATTGTCTTCCTTATAAGTCTTAAGCTCCACTATGAAGCTCCTCATAGTTTCCAGCACCTGAGAGGATGAACTCTTCTCACTTTTATGTTCAGAGTTTTGTTGGTTGACATTTCCTTCAGGGTTAATTTCTTCATCGTTCTGTGTCAACATACTGCAAGGTTGAATATTATCCTATCACTTTAACAAGAAAATATTCATTCGGGTCAGAAATTAAGCATACATAATTCAGTTTAGAAAAAAATTTACGCCCATAAGGTCTAGTGTTGTCAACCTGTGCTCTGATACCATATGTAATATACCAACCATTTCTACCCAAAAAAAAATTATACTTAAAACAAAGGAAGAAAAGGTTCATCTAGCATTATGAACCTACACTACATAATGTATTAACACAACCATTACAAAACTTTTTATCTCTCTAGGACCTTGCGATTTTATCTAAACTTGTCATTTGGTTTGAATTCTTATGTTCCAAGCTATAAACACAAGGTCCCTTTTCTCTGTTTCGAGGTTACAGTCACAAATTCTAGACAAGCATAAGAATATTATACACATGTAAAATTCCAAATTATGCTAGGATTGTTGACATATGTCGTGATATCATGTCTTAAGGCCGAGGTTTTAAACGCATAAAAACAAAAATCAAACAAACCTATACCATTAAATTGTTTTATCACTTAAGGTGTTAACTTACCCTGAGCATTAAAGTTTAAAAGTAAACACAAGCTCCACGCTCATGATGTGACGTCTCCTCCATGGACTTGAATGCATTGGTTATGAAATTAAGGATTTTACAGCATAGTGTGCACTATTACCAAGCTCTAGGTCTAAGAGTTATCCTCCCATTACACTACTTACCAGTCATCACATGATAGAGCCCCTTCTTCTTTGACACGCAGCATGGACCACCTACCAGGTACTATACACCATTAAACCTATCACCATCCGTCAAAGCGTTGGGTTTGGAGGATTTTTTTATCCTAATGTGACAGTTTCAACCTTCATTTATTTTTACGTTGCGGAGAGGCCTCGACCCTCCTCGRTTCAGCCTCGATGAGACAATGAATACAAAACCATTCTMAGTCTGAGAGGGTCGTCACCTACTTGWCCATTGTTTGCATTTTACACTCACTCTTTCCTCTCTCACAGTTTCGTAATGTGTCTTCCTATGTTCTGGTTATGAAGTCGAGAAAGTTCCCTTGTTGTYTGTGAACTATTTCTACCCGCATCCGTGATGAAGTTCAAAGTTTGGGCRCATTTTCTTACTTCTGGATATGGTTCACAYGTCCGGGTCTTCACGCGGGGTAAGAATATCAACTCCACTCTAGCTCTTGAGGATGACGACTGGCACTGTAATGGATTTAATTTAAATTATTCCGAGACTTAGTATCTTCTTACTATAATAAAACTGATAGTTTAGATAAGTTTAGCCATTTAAACTCCAAGTGCAGTATACCGTGAATATCCCTCTCTCCTAGATATAATTAATTTGCTAAAAAAATTAGGATCTAGTATTTATAACTAACAAGCTTAATGTTTTATTATTTCGGCTATAACTTCGGTTCATTAAGAAATATTAACCCTCTGTCTTGTAGAGGGAATTTTACATGTATCTTTTATGTGTTACCGTTTATACTAATTGTGTTCTCACTTTTATTTATTATGAAACTTCCTTAAGATTTACTCCAGTTATTTTTTTTTTGTATCCAAGGTTTCCTATTGTTATAAGTTGTCCGAGAGGGTAGAGTCATGGCTTGACCAACTCGTTACCCTTAAATTGTTTTACCATAGTCTAGCGGTCGCCTCTGTGCAATTGTTCTGCATAAAAAAAAATTAAAGGAAATGATCCTTTATGCTTAGACGTTCCAACCCATGTTTAAATCCTGTCTAGCAAAAAGAGGGCCCTTCGATCTATATCGAATTCTTCATAAATATGTATAGTTGTATTACAAGAATATTTTATACTTTGGACTCCCTTCAATTCATTTTAAACGGAACACAAGTAATAACTTGGTATATAATCTATACATAATACAATACTTAAAGAATTTATTTTTTGTATTTTACCGGAAGGTACATAACAATTATACGAATACCCTTATGAATTCATTCTTTGCTCATAGGACTATGGAAATTATTCCAACCACTTACTAAAGTACGAGAATGTTGTAAAACATTGTCTCACCTTTAAAAGATTCAACGATTTATCCTTTAAAAGTTTACAAGGGATCATTTATTATCCATTAGTATTATGTCTATGCTAAGATTCTTCAGTGAATGTTATTCTTTCACAGTTTAATATTCCGTATATTGGTGTTGTTCTTTCCATTAATTATTCATTTTGTTTGATAACTAGTATTTTTATATGGATCCAATTTTTTAATGATGGGCCTCTTGTATGCGAGGACCCATCAGGTTTGGTACACCATGCTCTCCCTTCCTCTCGAGATGGTTCATGACTGCACTTGTTCACACATGGAAAGGCCATACTCCCAGGTATAAGTGGGCCTTCTCACTTGAATAAAAAGTATTATTATTTCTCAATTAAATATCAAATTGACTAATAAAGTCATGTACACTTACTCAAATAAATGTCGCATGGACTAATAAATTCCTATACACTTCTCTACAGGTTATAATCTTTGCAATTTGGGACAAGACGGATGGGAAAATGAAAGGTAATTGAGTTCCTTTCCTCGACTTCCAAGGAGGAGATCACAGAAAATCAGTTTCTTTAAAACTTAGACAAGGCAAATTAATATAGATGAAAATCTAAAATCGACTTTATAGTTTATATCTGGGAACAATTTACTGCAGTTTAGTAATGCAATGTGATACTTTATTAAATCTAGGAATAACTTGTTGATTGTAACAATACATCATATTTTTCTCATGTGATTCCTTCCCACAGTTTGAGAAATTTTTATTCATTTCATGCTTGCTTTGGAAGTTATATTTACACAATAAATATATATGTAAATATTTGTAAACATGTATATCATACAGATATCAAGTCACACAACAACCCTTGTATGGCTATTCTATTATGATCTTGGTATTTATCTCATAATGATCAGCATAATATAGTACATTCCTGTGTAAGTTCTCATTCTAAAATCATCGTGACATTCTTCGCTACTCAACAACAAAGTGAGAATCTATAACTCTGATTTTTTCTTTAATATTCCTAATATATAGTAGCAAATGCACATTTGAATATTTTCAAACCAAAATAACAACATGACAATAAATGTATATAAATGGAACCTGGAAAACATAATGAACAACAAATTTCCACCAAACTGTAGAGAGGATCAGCCGACTTTACTTGATCCAGTCACCCCCAAGCCTAATCATGAATATATAAGGACGAAAAGAGAATCCTTCCTAATCAACAAGCCTTTGTATTTCTGCAGTTTCCTAACACCTCAGTGCTCACACAACAACTCTTGAGTTCTCTTGATTTTGTTTTTTTTAAGAAAAATATTCCCGAGAATATTTCTTAGTTCCACATGCTAAGCAATGCCATGCCTCCTCAAACATGTGTATTTATCTAGTTTGCCTAATTCTTAGTATTTTCCCCCAAGCCCTTTTTCCCCCTTGGTAATTTTTGCATCTTGGAAATCCCTGATTTTCAGGGTGTGCCAATCATCTAGATTGACTTTCGACACATGTCCTTTCATGCCCATGGTTGGCTTCATCTTGTTCCCCACTCATGGATTCATAATCATCTCTTTTTAACTTGGTTGTTCCTTGTGTTCCCTCCTTTATTAATTAAATAAAAATCTTGTCTCTTACATCTGTCCAGTAAATAAGGACAAATGGCAAGTCACTGTCTTGCACAATAATTAAATTAATAACAATCATTTTTTTCTACAAATCCTAATTTTGAACTTTCCAATTAAGGAAATTTATTAACATGCCAAATACTTTATTTGAGGGGGTATTACAGCACTAGTGTGTCTTACTATTTTTAGGTGCACTGATGAGAAAACCTCCACTAAAACCTCATTTGAGTCACTTCTACTAGAACCTATACTAAAAGTAGAATAGGGAAAAGCATTTTTTTAAACCTCTGCTAATTAGTGTTCTCCTTCTAGTGATATCAAATGACTTCGCTACAATAAATGCATATACTTTACATGAGTATGTTTCTAATATATCTTCCATCTTTCTTGTGTGTTCCAAAATCCAACATGGTATTAGATCCGAAGATATGAGTCACAAGATCTGAAGTATGATTGAATCTCAGTTTGATTATGATCCAGATACAAGGGTTTAAGGAGGAAGACAAATTCATAAGGCAACTAATTTTAAATGAATGAGAAGGAAAATGTCATTGAAATGATTCATGAATGTTTTGTAATAATTCTCGAAGTCTATGAATTCTTAAATCCCACAAGGCCTAATCCATGGTAGGTTAATACATTGGAGAGAAATTAGTCATACAAGGAGATGCCAAAGAGAGAGAGAAAGAGAGAGAGAGACCTCAAAGAAAATAAATTCATGAAAAGCATTGGTCGCAAGGGAAGAGAGCAGTTATTATCAAGAAGAGAATTGCAGAGAGCCTTCACTATCAACAAGAAATTATTCATACCATATTAAAATCAAGAAGATCCACCATACCATATAGATATCAAGAAGAGACACCATCATAACATACACACCATTCTTCTATGTATTCTTCACAGTATTAGTAATCTTATAAAAGCATTTGACCTAAGCATAGAAAATTTGACCATGCATTTAATGAAAGGACTTTGATCATAGAAATACTTCTAAGACTACAGAAATATATTCCAATAAAAATACATAAAATTGTATTTGCAAAGTGGTTAAACTTGTAGAGGAGAAATTGTGAATTTGTAGTGTTTCCAATACCAATGAGTTAGGGGAAAATCCATGATAAAAAGAAGTTTGGTGACATTTAGGAGAATTGTGGTGACTTATTAGAAGGAGATAGAACTACAAATCTACAGAGGATAGTGTGCCCTAATAGATTTCCTAACAACCTCAATTTGTTTTTGTGAAGAAAAGAAAGAAGCCCACCATCTACAAAAAATAATGAGCATAGGTATTTTTCAATCATTCCATCGGCTAACTGGCGGAATCAACAACTAGTCAGTCACGTAATCACATGACACGAGGTCGTGTTATCTGACTGCTACCACTATAACATCTAGGCATGCCAACACAACCCCTCATGTGGCACACAATGTAATTCGAGGGTTTTGAACTGGTGACTTCACATAACGGAGCACCTTAACAATACAATCCATCACTGACTATTCTACACCTCGAGGGCCCATAAATATATTTTTCAAAAATCTTTTACACTGAGAAAAACAAACAAATTTTTCAAAATTTTATTTTTAGGCACCTAATACATAATTAAATAGAAATATTAAATCATGGAAGAGGGGAGAATATATATATATATATATACAAGTTAATGTAAAATTGACATTAATAATAATAATAATAATAATCTATTTTTAAAGTCACGGCTAAACCAGACACCAAATTTGTGTATCAGACCCCCTCCGCCTAGCGATTTTATTGATAAAGTCTATGAAAGTATACATATCCTACCCCTCTAGATTTGAACATGTAATAATTAATAAAATGATAATTAAATATTATAAAATAAAATTGTTGAGTTATATGAATAACACAATTACCTAGAAAATGATGAAAAGGAATCACCACATTTTACCAAATGACTTCATTATAATAAACTCATATATCATATATTTTATTTGAGTTTGTTTTTATTATTTAAATCTAAAATCCAACACAAAGATGTGTTTCTCAACATCTTTTTTGTTTTAGAATTCAAACATATTTCACGTACTATTGGTTTAAAGGCCACTTGAAAAAAGCTTGCACTAGCGTCCTTGATGATGATATTTCAGAGGAATTGATGCTCGAGCTTGCCTACAACTTGGACTCTCCGGAACAAAATACTCAGATTTTTAATCCAAACCTTCACGAAGATGGCGCACAATCTGGATCGTTTTTTATTACAGGTAAGCTAAAAAACATTTTCCCGACTCTATTCTCCTCGCTCACAACTTGGGAAAAGGATTTACTAGACAAATCTTCTTCCACTTTATCGGGTTCGGTTCCTCTTCCTCGAGGGGTCATGACTAGTAATGCCTCTAAATCCTTTTCACTTCATCGGTCCTCTAATCTGTCTCCACACCCATCTGCCTATGTTCAAATTCTCCCACCTGTCTCTATTGTTACAGTCGCCCCTCCCTTTACTCTTGAACCTCTTGTTGCTTTTACCACAACATAAAACTTACCCTCCATATTGGCCAACCATCACCCTTCCTATAACCTGGATGTGATTTAGACAACTATCTTCCCGACCCTTGTTTTCACCAATCCCTCTAATTGTCCTCTAGAAGTGAGAGAGCAATCACATGACTCACACTCACCCTCTCTACCTACGACCGAAACCTCTGGTGACCATCCCTTTGAACATGAAGATCATTGTCATTTACCAGGACTTACTGAATCCGACCCGAGAGATAGCACTCTTGGTGTTGTTCTAGATTCATTATTATCATCATATAAAGAAGTCTTAAGCCCCATACCTCTACCTACATATAGGGGCATTACTCCCTACACTTTGTCTGACTCAGACACTGGTTTGGAACCATTTGAGACCAAGCCAAATCTTTCACAAAAGGACTACACATGGACTAGAGGCCATGGGTTTGAACACTCACCGATAAAAAAACCCGCAATGCTCGTCAAAAGGAGGGATCTTCTTCATCAACTTCAGTGGTTACTTCACTTTCTCTTACTGATATTGGGGTGCTTAGAGGCATGAAAGCCCTAGCAAGAGAAAATCCATGATATTTCTCTCCCTTAACATTAGAGGGGTGGGGGGGCCCAAAAAGATACCTCCTTCAGAAGACTTCTTTCACTCTCATTTTCGGACATCATCTTTTTACAGGAAACACTAGTTGACAGCAAAAATGCCAGACTCTTTTTAAATAGTTTCTTTCCTACTTAGCACATCTGCATTGTTATCTCTCTTTCCACCTCTAGGGGTTTTCTTGTGGCTTGGGACCCCACAAAATTTGATCTATCCCCTCACCTTTGTTGTGGATGCATTCTGCTCTCTGGTTCTTGCCTCTTCAACAACAAAAGGATACATCTTCTCAATATCTATGCCCCCTGCTCTGACAGACAAAATTTTTGGAATAAAGTAGAAGCACGGGGTCTTCTAGACCTCGAAAACTTGATCTTAGTGGGGGATATGAATCTTACTATCTCCATAAGGGAAATTTGGGGCGATTTTGCTACACAGGATGCACTAGAAGATTTTTTCACATCCTTGTTTCTTAATCACAACATTGTTGACTATGCTCTGGATCACTTAGTTCCTACTTGGCAAAATGGGCGGTTGGGTTCAGAATCAATCACCAAAAGACTTGATTGGTTTCTCATCTCTGAGCATTTAATATCCACAGTAGATAGAATTCTCACTTGGGTAGAATCCCCATACTTTTCAGACCATGCTCTGATTTGCTTGCACTTGGACTCTTCTACACACAAGATCGAGTATCCCTTCAAACTAAACTTGAGTTGGTTCTTAGAAGCAGATTTCTCATCTATTGTAACTAAATTTTGAAACGATCCTTGTTTTCTCTCTGAGTCTTGTATTTAGCATCGTATTGTTTGGAAGCTCAAGAGCTTAAAAGGCGGTATAAAAATCTGGGCAGCCTTTCACAAAAAACAGAACTCCCAAAGACTTATTGATATTGAATCTGATCTGCAGACTCCCCATATTGCAGTAGCTTGGGTGGGGTCTATTGGAAACAAAAGTGAAGTCTTAAAAGAATTAGAATCTAAAAGAAATCAGCTCCTACTAAAATATGAACTCACC
>SNQJ01S0107992.1:40230-53037 GCA_010110895.2 Picea sitchensis
TGATAGGATTCAATGAGATTTAATCTTGAGGCCTATGTGAAATTTCACACAAGAGCATATATTGATCAAGCTAACCCTCAAGGATAGCAATTTTTTGTTGTAGGTAACAATCAACTTACATTTAAAGGGAACATATTTATCCACCCATCACACAAGATGCACCTTACTTCAAGTTTTTTCTTGGGCCTGAGACTAATGCAGTTTATTAATGTACATGTATGCTTATGAACACTTAGTGTAGAAATTACTCTTACTCGGTTCATTAGTTCTCGGCTAAGCATTATGCCCATACTTCAATAATTCTTCAAAATGAACTATTATAAAAATGCAACTCTTCTAATAATGGACTTAGTTTATATTTGACTCTTTTATGAATCAACCACTCTCTTACTTGACCAACATTATAGTTATAGCTCTATTGCTATTAGAATGGCCTCTCATTATTTACAATAATGATACATGATTACGCATTCTAATTGTGCTTGCACTAAGCAATAAACCCATTCATGTTTTATTTCCTTGCAAGGAATAAAG
The DNA here is from genome assembly GCA_010110895.2 of Picea sitchensis. NCBI lineage: Eukaryota > Viridiplantae > Streptophyta > Pinopsida > Pinales > Pinaceae > Picea > Picea sitchensis. Next base: position 40,765 of record SNQJ01S0107992.1, read on the forward strand.
GTAATGCCATTGCCATAAAAGTGAGATGGTTTTTATCAATTGGATCTAGCCTGAGTGGTTGAGAGAAAGAGTGTTATCCTTCCTACCCAATATCAATTCCTACAAATAACACATTGATCTCTTAATGAGTATATTTTTGTATCGGTATTGAGCCCTAAAGAATATGGTTTACCATGGGTACCATCCTCAGAATCAGGGGAAATTCCCAATGGTTTTTTTGGGGATATGTATTTCACAAAAAAAAAATGTGAGATGGGTTTTTTCTCTCTTACCAAATGCCATGTTTTTAATGCAAGAAAGGAATGATAATGTTAGAATGGTCAAAACATATTTTTTAAGCCTAATGTTAGATAGAGTGGCAACCCATAGTGCCATTAGATATTTTCTTATTCATAGATGGTGTACTCTTAAGTCTGGATTTTGAATAGATTAAGTTGTTATAGAGATGTGTTTCATTAAAAAAAAATCATGGAAAAACCTCATGGGGAAACTCTTGAGAGCTTCACTGCTTTCATGAAGAGTACCTAGTGCAAACCCATCAATATTTATTATAGTGTCTGACTCAATAGGGACATCAAATGAGGCAGGCAACAATGGAACCAACCCCGAGGAGTTGACCATGAGACCTTCTGCGTGGATCTCAAAGCACTCAACCACTTTATATATCCCATTGGACTTGACGCATTTTGTGAATATGTGAATATTCACTCATTTTCTTGGCATCTATCCCAAAGAATTAAATACATATAAAAACAAAGGACAATATAATTACAATAAGTGTTAGTACTTATCATTTAGCCAATCATGCATCTGTTGCATTTCAATTTGTTGGTGCTTGAGATCATACAGAAATCTGTATTGTAATAGTGGTGATCAAAATTGAATAAAGAGAATGTTCCAATGTATGAAAGAGCATGAAATCCTACAAATAGTGGGTACCATAGATTTCCCATTTGGAGTCATACATAATTGAATGTATGGTCTTGAGAACTAGAAAATAGTCTAATAATTTTGATCCTATGAGTTGTGCAGTATTGCCTTGCAATCCATACTTATTTGTGAGCTTAAGAGTTGTAGAAGACCTTTTAGTTAGTTTGTGGTCTTTGAGGTGTACATGTTTGTTACCTCTATTCATTATATTTAATGTAAGTTGTATCACAAATTGTTAATATTAATATCTTTATGTTTTTCACAATATCATAAGGCTCTCGTAATCTTAGTTTTTGTGATAATTGATTATATATTAAGTGTTCATTTAGATTTCATTAATTTGAATGTCAGTGGTTGTGCTATAAAAATAAAATTGTGTAAAGAAAAGATTTTAGTGCAGTACATGTGTTTTCTTGTTATTATTGTTGTATTATAGTAGCATAGTGTAACAATTTAGTAGCTTGGTGGATAAGTTTTAAACCACCTTCATTGACTAAAAAGATGAAAATAACTAAGTATTTTTAAGATACCGCCATGGATAGTACTTCAACTAAAATAAAAGGTGTGTTTTGTTGAACTACATTGGTAATAAAATATTGCACGATCAAAAGTAGTGCAGAGCTCTTCTAGTCCATAAAGGTGTTTGTGATTGGGACTAGCATATAATGTTGTTGGTCTTAAGCAATGAAATTTAGTGTTGCATGTATCAAAGCAAAGCAAACTACTTGTACACCACAAAGGCCTAAAATTACCACAACCAAAACCTTCAATACTTCAATCCAAAACCTTTACCAACATGATTTTATGGCTTTCTTCACTTCAAACAACTTGAAATTGTAAAAGGCATCTTCATTTATAGTTCCTTTCCGATTTGGATAATCAAACAATCAATAAATTTGGTTGCTATTTTTTGTTCTTCGTCCATAACTCTAAGTCAAATGTTCAAATGGTTGAACTCGTAATTACAATATTCTACAAACTTGTTGGGATTTTATTATAGGAATTACCATTGTGATTTTTTTTCCTTCGTGTAGTTGAAGGGATAGAACTTTTTTTTAATAACAATCTTGAACCCATACCACTTGACCCTATTAGTGTCTCCTAGTCTATGTCTATGCTCACAAAGATTCAACCACCATAACAAGGCCTCTCCTTTTATGCACAACTTTTTGAAAGCAACCTTTTGCTAATATGAATATTATTGTATGTTATAATATATCCCCAATTGCCTCAAAAAATCATAGAGCTTGGGAATGTCTATATGATATTTGTATACATTTTCAAACGAAGGCTAGGCCATGGACATATTAGACATCTTGCACAGACTTAATGGACAAATTGGATAAAGGGTGGGACATATATATCTTAAACATCTTGATAGGTCATAATGGATAGCTTGGAAAAAGGTTAGTACATGATGGACAGCTTGGAAATAGTATGGGGCATGATGGACACCTTGAACATATGCTTAGGTTATTTTCATGTTTATAATTTGTATGTACCATGTGTTGAGTTCACCATAGTACACCATATCTTATGTACAAAATGAATATGAAATATAATAAAAAAAAAGTCCAAAATGACTATTGGGAGCATAAGGGGGATATGAATCCATGAGAGGGAAATAGAAAAGGAGGTCCATAGTGAGGATTTTGTTGCCATGTGTCAACTTAGAAACTTTCCACTTTGTCGTATGAGTCCAAACTAAATCGCTTATGAACTTTGAAGAGGACATGCAGACCTCATGGAAAGTTAAGGTGTATGTACCATGATTTTAGTGGGAAGAAGTTTCCTTTGTCAACTTTATTCCATTCTTCCATATAATGAGTAATGGTCTCCCATGTTTGCAACTACTTATGACCTACTCTATAAATCCATGAACTCGAGAGTAGGCTTGATCGTATAGTGAACCATAGGATTTTGTAGTTGGTAGGATATAATGTTGTTTGTTTCTAATAAATATTCCATGATTTTAGTGAGTAGAGAGATTGAGGAAAGATAAGAACCTAAAAATGTTTATGTTTGTATTAATAATTGTCTAATCATGAGCCAAATACTACCATCCATTCTCTTAGAGGCAATTTAGTGGCTTGGAATCTTTGTTTCTTCATTGTTGAAATTTTGGGGATAGATTTTCTATGGGACTAAATTAGAGGGAAGGGAAATACTTGCGCTGATTTTGTGAATCGCTTAAAGGAGGAGGTCCATGTTGATTGATTTTTAGTTCATATGCTGAGAGATACATGCATTAATGAAATTCATGGTAAGCATTTAGATTTCACTGATTTATGAGCATTGGGGGTTGGATTTAGATCAGCCTAGATTTTCCCTTATCCATTCATACTTTGGCTTGAGGGTGGCATCCACAACAACTGCTTATGAGTGGGAGGTGAGTCGCTCCTACACAAATAATATCTTGTACATACTTTTGAATGAAGACAATTATACATGTACATTTGTATTACTATTATTTAAATCTTTGAATTCAATTTTGGAAATGAATTTTATGTATGGCATGGTTTTAAATATTCATGATAATGAATTTGAACATGAGTTGTTGAGTAAACCATGGTTTAATTGGTGCACACTCATATGTATTATCATCTCATCATCTGATGTTATGCGTTATGTGTAACATTGAAAATATGAATAAATGAATGGATAAACATGTGTCTAAATGATAATTTTGTTCATGCACTTGTAAACTCACATTTAGTTGCATTTGAGTGATGTTTGATACCGATATACATTCTTAGTCGGAATTTTCACAGTGGGTTGATGAATGTGCACTTGAAATATTATGAAGTGGGTACCTAGCATCCAACTTAGAGGGTGTGGTTGGGTATGATATAGAAATTCTACAACATCTCTATAATCTGACTCATCTATACATCCAGGCTCGTCATTTACCAATCAAGATGAGTGATTCCATCTTATAATGCCTCCATTCTACTATGTTCCTCATTAACCATTTTCCTCTTCAAGATGGTTTGATTTTTCACAGGAGAATGTGCAATTTCATGCACAAGGTAATCACTCATGAACCAAATTTCTATGGCACCAACTTGATCTATAATAGGTATTATTAATATTAGTGTGATTAAATGACAGAAAACAACATAGATTGCATAATCAAGTAGATATGCATAATGAACTATATAGTAAACTCATTCACATGTGAAATTTTGCAATAGTAATAGAGCATTTCAATAATGCAAGTAAATTATGGAAATGGAATTTTTACCCCTATTTAATGGAAAGAGACAACTTAAATAGTATTATTAAGGGAGAATAAATCACACCTAATTCTCATTTGTTTGACTCATATGTTGAACTTCTAATTACAAGTAATGTTACAAAATAATGCACATGGGGAAGAGTAAGAGTATTTTTTTGGAAAATAATTAGTTGCGCATAATCTAACTATGTAATCCAATTCTGATATATTGTATTAATTCATATTTTACACCTATTATAGTGCCAAATTATAGTGCTCACCATCCCAAAAAATTATGATGCACCACAATTGTTCTTACAAAACACGTTAGGTTATGTGACCTAAATGTTGGTGTAATGTAATTGTAGTGCTACTACCTATAATCTTTGGATCCATGAAAATACTATTCATTATTGATTCATAAGGTTGGGTTTGCAGTCAAGTTGTTGACTCATAAATATCCACATTTTGAAACAATATTCTAAAATTTATTATGTGTCCATAATTGGACAAAATTGGCATTTCCTCATTAATGTGGTGTTAATGTGTGGTCTCAAGTCGCAGTCAATATTTTCTCTTCTGGGAGAAACCTTTCAAGGGGGTGTAACATGTTGGGAATGAATAGAGTACCTGATCCAGGAGGATCTGGAACATTCACAGAAGGTCCAGGATGATCCAGAGTGCTCACAAAGGTCCAGGAGGATCCAGAAAAGATCAAACTTTGATCATCCAAAAATCTCTCAAAAATTCCATCAATGCGTAGAACTCGGCGATAGTTTTACAATGGCACAAAAATCGCCTCAAACGGATTTCGTATGCAAAAGTTATGGATGGTCAAATGTTTTTCAAACATGGTCAAAATCAAGGTCAAAGGTGACACGTGTCACCAGTGTAAGGTTGACATGTTTCCTCTTCGTACAGAAGGATGACGTCAGCATGATGCAGAGTGATGTTGGCAGGGTAACATGGCAACATGAGAGCATGCTACGTGTCACCCAGAAATGGACTTTTTAGAGGTCCATTTAGACCAATAAAATTCTAACACGTGTCATATGTACAAGTGGAAAGTAGAAAGGTGGACCAATGGGTGACTGACAAGTGGAAATATGTACATACATGTTGCAAACAGGTCATCGTCGATGTGGCAGGGGTCATACAGACGACCAATGATAGGCCACCATGTAGGCCAATCAAATGGCTCCATGTGGCACCTTCCAAAAGACCATGAAGGTCTACGAGTGAAAAATTGGTTGGACCAAATGGGTATTGAACCCATAACCTCCAGTTCTATACTCCAATGATCTAATCGGTTGTGCTAATCGTATGACCGATATTCTAATGGGAATTTCTATATTTAAAATCATATTCAATGTAATACACCATAAATAAAGGTCCATGGAAAAACGAACCCATGACCTCCCATACAATCTACGATATATCTCAAAGTTTTAACACATATAGCGCTAACCAATGCGCCACTCATGGTCCTTGTTATAACTAACATATTAAACTATATTTATTATGATGTCGACATCGGCATATAATGCGGGGTACGGTTTCGACCTAAGGCCTATATATGGGCATGGATCCCAAGGTCTACACATCCCAATGTTGGCACAGATCCCAATGCAAGCATGGATCCCGAGGTCAAGTACGGTATGGATTGCATAGATTTTCATGAAAGAAGAGGAGCCTAATTTGGTATTCTCTCTATATGCATGCCATGAGGTATATTGTTCAAACATAGGCATGTTTATACTCGTTTTTCTCATTTTTCTAAGAAGATTTCAATGGTGATGTTATTTTTGTGCTAAGAAGTCATTTGTGAAATTATTATTCCATATTTCCATTAATGAGCACCATGGTGCATCATTTGGTGTGTAAAGAGGATAAAATGGAGCCAGTTCAGAATATGGTCAACTTTATACTCATGTTTCTCATAATTTCACAAGGAATTCAATGGTAAACTCCTTTTCTCAGTTTGATCAGCGGAATTAAAGAGAGTCCATGAAATTAGCTTTTGCAAGTCCATGTTGTAATAAAATTTGACATTTTGAGATTATGAGAAGTGGTCTCACTATCTAGAGGGGACTTGAAGATGAAGTAAATTATGACATCAATATTGTATAATTTGAGTTCTTTTATTTTATGATGTGTTATATCATAATTATTCAAATTAATCATCGGTTTATGAGATTTTGGATAAGAAGCACAACATTATTTTTATGCAAATCACCTCAATACGATCAAGAATTATTTTGAATCGAGTTAGATGCTAACATGTATATATTAAAGGAATAAGTGGTATCTAAGGATTTTCGGATCAAGTGGTATCAGATCTATTTTTGACATGAATTTGCAAGTTATTGATGTGACAAGATATAAGACTTAAGTTAGTGAAGTTATTGAAGACTCTTGTTGGGAGGATAACATGAGTAAAGCTCTCATGAAGTTAAGGCTACATAAGAACATTAACAGAAAAATTTAGAAGGAGAATTATGAGTTAAGGATGCAGTTGCAAACTCTCGAGGAAGAGAAGCAGAAGCTGCAAGATCGACTAATGTGTCATGAGGAATTTCATAGAGGTATTTTCCATGAGTTGGAAAGGAAATTGCATACCAAGGATCAAGTATTGGCACCATTAGCATCATTTCATAAAGAATGTCAATTCGAGAATGTAAAATCTTTGATGCAAGAGAAACTAACTCCTTTAAAAGGTATAATCGAGAAGTGTTGGACACTTTATCCACAGTTATGTCTGAAGCAAAACCAGAAATGTGTAAAGGAACTTGCAAGAAGACAAGCATGAGCCCCAAATGAAGTTAATAGTCTTATTGAAAGATTTGAGAAATAATACTTCCTAATGGTTGGTCTTAACAGAGTGACATATGAAGACAACGAGGAATGGTTCATGGACAGTGGCTCATCTCGCCACATGACAGGGATGAGATCAGTATTCCTAACTTTCTCATAGATAAACACAAATTTCTATGTATGATCTAGAACTAACACCAGACGAGCAATAAAAGGGTATGCATATGTAAGATTCCAACTCGAGTCGAGAGGACTTATGGGAATAGAGCATATGCTATATGTTACAGATTTTAAATTAAACCTACTCTAAGTTGCATCTTTTGAAGATGAAATCTATGCAGACACATTCCAGAATGGCCAGCTACTTGTGTATTCAAGGGAAGCTACTCTAGACACATCAATAGTGTTTGGTGTTCGCAAGGAGAGGTTATATAGGTTACTGGGAAGACCTATAATCTGGTCGAATGGTTTCTTGGATTCAATATCATATTCTGCATCAAATTCACTGTCAGATTCAACATCAACATCAGAGGCATTTTCAGAGATAGGAAGTTGTGAGACTCCTTCCAGTACTAAGGGGAGGGTGATTCCATGAATAAGCCATCCATAAGAAAATATTTCATTGTAAACATGTATATTCGTAAATATAATATGCATATGTATATATATATTAAGTCTATTAAAAGGCTTGTAAGCCACTCATTGTAGATTATAAGAGTGAGAGGAATTATGTAAAATTTGTATATATCCACCTTATATGTTGTTAAGAGTGAGAGGAATTTTGTAAGAGAATTTCTATATAGCCACCTTATATGTTGTTAAGAGTGAGAGGAATCTTGTAAAAGGATTTATGTATAGCCACCTTACATATTGTTAGAAGTGAGAAGAATATTGTAAATGGTTTCTATATAGCTGCTTTGTTATAGGAGTGGGAGGGATCTTATAAATATTTCTAAGCCTTTCGACAATAGTATAGGAAATTGTATTGTCTTGTTATCAACTAAAGGACTACATATGGATCAAATTGTCTAAGTCAACATTATTATTCTAAAGTACTGAAGGCGAAGGAACAGAAGGATGTAGGCAGTTGGAACATGTAGATCGAAAGCGGGAAGAGCATCAAAGTCATGTAAATATTTCTAGAGCTGGTAAAGGAGAAATAATATTCTTTGTAAGAATATGCATGTTATAAGAATCTTCAAAATACTATGGCATGTTCGTGTAGATGTATACCTTGAGCAGAAGCAGTTCARACAGGTACAGAAATAATTGTTTTCAAGGAAGGAGAGACGTAATGGATGGGGAATTGATTCAGAGACTCCTACATATACATTAGCAATACAAGAACAAAGAGTTCAAAAGAGCAAGGCATATATCATCATTCGACTTGGTTTCAGATTGGTCGAGATAGACTATCTTCAGCACAGAAGGAGATCCAAGTGGATGTTGAAATACAGGATTCAGATTCAGATATTGCAGAGATTCAGTGAGCATAATTTTGTTATGAAGGAATCCATGAGCCAGAACTGGACCTATATTATATTAGCAACAGTGCCAGAGGCCAGAGTCAGAGCCATATTTCAAAAGCAGACATAAGTACACAAATCTAATAACTAAGATCTAAGATCCAAGATGAAAATTGAGTCTCGGAATAATCAACAAGGTGGAAGAGTGAAGAAGCTTCATCACTAAGTTACTGGATAAGAGCATTTCAGTAAGGTGGAAGAGTGAGTTAGAGTTATCATCACTAAGTTGTTGGATATCTATACTTTAGGAGGTCCAAAAGTTCTTCAGTGGGAAGGTGTGATCCAAGCGGATCTGAAATGTTCACAGAAAATCTAGGAAGATCCAAAACACTCACTAAGGTCCAGAAGGATCCAGAAAAGATCAAAATTTTACCATCCCAAATCCTCTCAAAAATTCCATCAATGTGTACATATCGACGATAGCTTTCCAATGGCTGAAAAATTGCCTCAAACGGAGTTCGTATGCAAAAGTTATGGATGGTCAAAGTTCGGTCAAAGTCAAGGTCAAAGGTGACACATGTCACCACTGGAAGGGTGACACGTGTCCTCTCCATAAATTAGGATAACATAAACATAATGCATAGTGATGTTAGCAGGGTGATGTGGAAACACGAGAGCATGACATGTTTCACCCAAAAATGGAATTTTTAGAGGACCATTTCGACCAATAAAATTGTGACATGTATCATCTGTATGATGATGTGTCATCCATACAAATGATGTGGCAGGAAGACAGGTGGAACAATGGGCGAATGACATGTGGTAGTCCATCAATACAGGTGGCAGTCAGATCATCACCAACATGGTAGGGGTCATATAGTCGGCCAATAGGCCACCACGTGGGCCAATCAAATGACGCCACGTGGCACCTTTCAGAAGATCATGAAGGCCTATGGGTCAAACATTTGTTGGGTTGGACAGGTATTGAACATGTACCCTCCAGTTCTATACTCCAAAAAACTAACCGGTTATGTTAACCGTATGACCATCACCGACGTGGTAGGGGTCATATAGTCGACCAATGACAGGCTGCCATCTGGGCCAATCAAATGACGCCACGTGGCACCTTCCATAAGATCATGAAGGCCTATGGGTCAAAAATTTGTTGGGATGGACAGGTATTGAACATGTACCCTCCGGTTCTATACTCCAACAAACTAACCGGTTGTGCTAACCGTATGACCAAATATTCTAATGGGAAGTTGTATATTTAAAATCATATTCAATGTAATATGCCATAAATAAAGGTCTGTGGGAATCAAACCCATGACCTCCCATAGAATCTGTGGTATAACACATAGAGCGCTAACCAATGTGCCACTCATGGTCCTTGTTATAACTAATGCATTAAACTATATTTATTATGATTCCAACATCAGCATATAATGTAGGGTATGGTTCCGACCTAAGGCCTATATATGGGAATGGATCCCAAGGTCTACACACATCCCAATGTTGGTGCAGAGCCCAATGCAAGCACGAATCCTGAGGTCAAGTATGGTATGGATTGCATATATTTGCATGCAAGAAGAGGATCCTAATTTGGTATTCTCTTGATATGTGTGCCATAAGGTATATTGTCCAAACACATGCATGTTGATACTCATTTTTCTCATTTTTTCGAGAAGAGTCAATGGTGATGTTGTTTTTGTGCTAAGAAGTCGTTTGTGAAAGTCTTAGTCCAGATTGCCATTAATGAGCGCCATAGTGCATCGTTTGGAATGTAAAGAGGGAAAAATTTAGCCAGTTCAGAATATGGTGGACTTTATACTCATTTTTCTCATAAATTCACAAGGAATTCAATGGTAAAATCATTTTATGAGTTTCAGTAGCGGAATTAAAGAGAGTCCATGGAATTGGTTTTTGCAAGTCCATGTCGTAATGTAAATTGACATTTTGAGATTATGAGAAGCAGTCTCACTATCTAGAGGGGACTTGAAGATGAAGTAAATTATGACATCAATATTGTATAATTGAGTTATTTTATTTTATGTTGTGTTATCCCATAATTCTTCAAATTAATCATCAGTTTATGAGATTTTGGATAAGAAGCACAACATCATTTTTATGCAAATCACCTCAATACGATCAAGAATTATTTTGAATCGGGTTAGATGCTAATATGTATATATTAAAGGAATAAGTGGTGTCTAAGGATTTTTGGATCAGTACCCATGTAAAGGATTACAAATAGTAGGTGTGTTAGAAGGAGGAACAAAATGACAATGTACTATTTTAAGGCTAAGTGAATACAACACATGTAGCAATGCATAGACAGTAGGATTGTAGGTAACAACTAGAATACAAAATAAATCCAGAATGGTTAGTTAAATTGTGGTAAAGGTAACTGACCAGGAGGGAAGGGAAGATGGCATGTGATGAAATGATAAGTATTTAAAACTTTGAGAGGCCAAAGGTAAATTGTTAGAAAATAAGATGATATGAAAGTTAAAGACAAAGGAGGAAGGGAAATCCCAACATCACAGGAAGAGGAGAAGAGGAATTCCGACCAAACTAAGAACAAAGTAACAATGGTTTCATAAAAAAGATTAAAATAGATAGAAGTATATGCTTAGGATACAATCCATGATGAAGGTGGCATACCATGTCCATGGTTGAGTGGGGGAACATCATCCCCATAAGAACAAGGACTTGGTCAATATGTTCACTTGCACAAATAGATTCCTTCACTCGTTTTAGGAGATAATACTTAAGGCACCTAGAATGATGGGTTGATTCATCTATGGGAGTGTGAATTTGAGACATAATGATATCCATTGATGATAGGAAAGAGTGAATGAACCAATAAATGATAAGAAAAGTAAAGAGGTGGGAACATTGTGAACTTGCTTCACAATTGAAACAAAAATAAAAATAGGATTCAACAAATGAAAATTAAGTCACCATTGGGTGAAGATCTAACCAATGGAGTCCCCAAAAATATAACAAATAGTTAGGGATCAATAAACTATGGATACAAGTAACCTCATTTGGGAGATAAATTAGATTAGGGAGAGGGATAACTCACCAAGAAGGAATCTATATAAAGAATTTTGGCCAAGTTTTGGTAAAATAAGAGAAAAGGAATTTTATTTTTGCTTGATTGTGTTTGATTTATTTGGGATTTAGTGTATAAGTTTGTTCACATACACCAAATTCCTGCAAATGTTGATAATCAAATAGAATATATATATATATGAATGTGGTAGCGGATACTTTGTCTAAAGCAAGTTTGTAACTCACCATGGGTCAATGGCACTTCACAGCGCATAAAGGGGAGGACTCTTATGCATTTTATCATCAACCGTTTATAGAGGACCTGGGGAAGACATAGGACTGAAGCTTCATATTTTTCTCTCTTTCATGATCGACACAATATGGGCACTGTGCATCTGGATTTTCACTTCTCACCAGCGTGAGGTCTCACCATGTTTTTATTTTCCAAATTTAGCAGTTGTTAGCACCTTATAGTAGACGAAATATTTATTTTGCGGCGCAACTATAAGGCCAATGATAAAAGTTATCTCGACATCCTCTTTGATCACATACATTTTTTTGTTCTGAAGCACTTTTTTCCATGTATATATTATGATATTACTCTGCAGATTTTATTCCACCTTGTTTTGGGTGATGTAAATTATAGGCATGCTATCATGCAAAGAAAAATTATGCCCATAAATGCCAGGTTCATAGTTTCATAGTCACTTTTTGGGTCTGGGCTGAGGGCCACCTTTATCTTGTCAAAAATACACACAGGAGGTGTGTTGTGCTCTTTGAAGCACCTAC
>SNQJ01S0107993.1:22782-48547 GCA_010110895.2 Picea sitchensis
TTGTGATTCTGAAGGAAAACGCGGGCTGTAGTGGGCCTGCTAGCGTTTGCTCGCGGGCTGTAGTGGGCCTGCTAGCGTTTTCCCGCGGGCTGTAGTGGGCCTGCTAGCGTTTACTTTTTAAAAATGGATTTTTTAGAAGAGTTGTTCAGTAGTTTTTTGGCAAATAAGGGATATGAGTTGGCCTGATTCTAGGTAAGCATGTGTGGTGCAATTTAGGGTTATAACACTCTAGACTACATGGTACCTTTTGTTGGTAACCTAAGAAAGAACCTGGTATGATTAATCTTACGTGAATGCAAGGCTGTTATAGACTAGTATTTAAGAGATATAATTGCATCCTTATGTATGTAGCAAACAAGTTGTGGTGCAGACCTCTTGTCCTCAGGACGAGATCCATGCAAGATCTTCCCTAAACCATGACAAGGGTTAACTGATCTTCCTTGTTTAATCCCGCAAAGTATTTCGGGTCTCGCGAGTTGGGAACTTCGAATACAATGCCACAGCCCTTGGAAATAGCTGAAACAAAAAAATGCAAATGGGCTTAAGGTGTAAGCCCCCTCTTTGACCACTTTTCCAATAGGACCATAGCCAAGCCTTAATGAAAGCACCTTTCACAACTCTCGACTTCACGAGTTGGAGCGCCAACCTCTCGTGCTCTTCCCTTACGAATCCCTGAAATGCGATATGTCAACGAAGGTTGACTCCACCCAAAGCAATGGGTGCACGCCACCTGTCACCTATGTTTACTCCACTTATAGAGTGGGTGCTTGCCACCTGTTCACATGAGTCTTTAGCTTTTGAAACATGAGAGAACAATGAACAACCATTCCTCTCCCTCTACAAATCCCCGACTCTGAAATCCTTCCTTCGACGAGATCGATGATTGTGTGCCTCCCTCGATCCAATGACCCTCGTTGTATCCATATATGATGGTCACTATCCTTCCTGAGCTTAAGAGTGTTCAAAGACACTCGGTCTTAATCCTTCCTCTATTCCACAAGATCCCACAGCTCACGAAACTTTGGCACTTCCTCTTGAAGCGGTTCCACCATCCGATTCAACTTCTCAAGGACTTCTAGCCAAATGACTTAGCATCCTCCCTCCTGAAATTGACTTCTGTGAGACGATTTCAACCTCTATCTCCCTTTGAAAACTTCAAAGGTTCTATCCCTTCTGAGCTTTCGCTTGCGAACTCAAGGCTTCCAAAAGGGTCCCTGCACACACTCCTTGCGGTGATTTTCAAATAACCTATGGTTATTTGGGTCTTTAACTCTGTGCACCTCTTGCAACAACAGTCTCTCAATCTCCCTCTTGAGTTGGTAAAATCCTAGACCTCCCTCAGCTTGCGCACACCTTCCACGACTCTTAATCTAACCTTGCACTTTGGCCTGTGAAAACACAATTTGAATCTCCTCTGAGAGTTCTGAGATGAAACTCATAGCCTGGTCGATACACTCCTTATGGACCCTCCACTTCACTCTTTGCAGGAGTTCTCAGAAAGAGAAACAACTGAAACTCATTCTCCCCTTGTCTAGAGTTCAAATATTCAACATAGAATTCTAGATCATACACACACAGATTTCATTGAAATAAAATGCACATGGAGAATATAAACTAGCCTGCAACATACCATTCAACAAGTGGTTGAAACAACCATAAAACACACATAGATTGGAATCAAATATTTCTTCTATTAACTCTAGTGCTCCTATACATGGTAAATAACAACAGCTAGAATGCATAAAATTCTCTGTTCTCCTCTGCAGCTCTAAAACTTACAAAATTTTGAATAATAATGAGTTATTTTTAAAATACAAGGTGAGGGTGTCTATCATCCATTTTCCCTCCTATGCTCCTAAACTATCTAATCTATTAATTTAAACCTACCTACTTTCACTAAACAGACTTAAATTCCTATTACATCTGCGGATATGAACATACGCTCCAAAATCAGTTTGGATCTTCAGATATAAATGCAACTGCACTTTCCTCCTGTCCATTACATTAATGCTTCAGATTTTAAATTTCAAAACGTTTTCACAAAAATGTGTTCAAATTACATCTTCACATCCAACTGTCTCTTTGGCTAGGCACTTGCTTTGGCTTTCTATGATGCTCCTGCATCATACTCCCTCGCTTGAAATTTTTCATGAACTCTTGTTCATGAGTTCCTTCACTGTTTGTCCATCCTTTTGAATTGTTGCTTCATCCTCCCAACTGGCATCTTCAACTGGATGTCCTTTCCACTTGACCAAGTATTCAAAATACTCTTTTCTCCTGTTCTTTCTGTTAATCCTCTTGTCAATTATGCTTTCCATCTGTGGATTTTCAGCTACAGTCATTTGTTTTGTCCATGGAATTTCTTCCTGTTCACCCTCCACTCCTTCTTCTTCAGCTCTGTAAGGGTACAAATCTATTTCATTGAATATCGTTGATATTCCGACCCGATTGAGTAATTCAATCTCATACGCGTTTGCACCAAATTTTCTAATGACCTTGCATGGTCCAATTTTCTTCATCTTCATCTTGTTGTATGTTCCCCTTGGGAACCTTCCCTTCCTCAAATGCATAAGAATCAAATCACAAAATTCAAGTTGAAGTTCTCGCCTGTGTTGATCTGCTCTATGCCGGTACTCTTGACTTGAGCTTTGCAATCTCTCCTTGATTCTGCTATGAATCTCCTTCATTCCTTCTGCAAAGTCCTCTGCACTGGCACTTTTGAAATCAACTTGTTCTGAATCTTTCAATTCAGAGACTCCCCTTGGCTGCATTCCATATACAATTTGGAATGGACTCTTCCCTGTGCTTCTATTGAGTGAATCATTGTAAGCGAATTCCGCCTGTGGAAGAATGTAATCCCATTGACTATGGTGTTCAGTCACTAAGCTCCTTAACAAATATCCCAAGCTCATGTTCAAGACCTCTATCTGTCCATCCGTCTGAGGATGATATGTTGAGATAAAAGACAAGTTTGTCCCCAACTTCTTCCATAAGGTCCTCCAAAAATGTCCTACAAACTTGGTATCTCGATCAGAAATGATACTCCTTGGAAAGCCGTGAAGTCTGACGACTTCCTTGAAAAATAGGTTTGCAATATGAGTTGCGTCACTTATTTTCTAGCATGGTATGAAATGTGCCATCTTTGAAAATCTGTCTACCACTACAAAGATTGAATTATATCCCCTCTATGTCCTTGGCATTCCTAATATGAAATCCATGCTCACTACGTCCCATGGCCTTTCGGGTATGGGTAATGGATGATATAACACTATGTTCTACCTTTTTCCCTTCGTGTGCTGACAAATTCTTCACCTGTACACAAATTTCTTCACATTTTTCCTCATCCTTGGCCAGTAATATGAGCCATTCAACTCTGAGAACGTTTTTTCATGGCCAAAGTGTCCAACCAATCCTCCGTTGTTCTTTTCCTTCAGCAAATTCTCCCTCATGGAGCATTTCAGAATACATAGTTGATTTCCCATGAACAATAGTCCATCCTAGACCATGTACTTTGTCCATTAGCTTATGTCCCTAAGAATTGGATTCTTAGATGCCTCATATGCCTCTTTTAAATCTGGATCATCCTTGTTCATTTCTTTGAGGTTATCAAAACCCAAAGTCTTAACTCTAAATTCCTACATAAGCAGACATTTCTTGCTCAAAGCGTCAACAACTTTGTTAACAGTTCCAAAAATATGCTTAATCACAAAAGTAAAATTCAACATGTTTTCAACCCATTTAGCATGTTTTTGGTTCAACTTCTCCTGTTGAGTCACGAATTGCAAAGCATGATTATCGTTGTACAAAACGAACTCTTTTGGAACCAAATAGTGGCTCCATTTCTTCAACACTTGTATGACTGCATATAATTCTTTGTCATACTTGGAGTACTTAATCTTTGCTTCATTCAATTTTTCACTGAAATACACAACCAACCTATTGTCTTGGCTTAATACCACTCCAATGGAAAATCCACTCACGTCACACCTGACCTGGAATGTCTTGCTGAAATCTGGAAAAACCAGAATTGGTTACTCAGTGATCTTCTTCTTTAGTAGGTTGAAGCTCTTCTCCGCTTCCTCTATCCAATGAAAATATTTATGTCTTTTCTTCATCGTATCCATCATTGGTGCACTAATTCCACTGAAGTTTTAGATGAATTTCCTGTAGAAGCTAGCCAAACCATGGAAGCTTCGAACTTCAAACATGCTCTTCGGCGATGGCCAATCCTTAATCGCCTTTATCTTTTTCGGATCCATTTTCAATTCATTTGCAGAGATAACAAAATGCAAATAAATGAGTTATGTCCTCATAAATCACAATTTCTTCATGTTGATCAGCAATTTCTCTTTCTTTAACCTTCTCATCACTGCAGCTAAATGCTTCAAATGCTCTGCTTTAGTTTTGTTGAAAATTAATATATCATCAAGATATAAAATGATGGATTTCCCAATGAAATCCCTCAGGACTTCGTTCATCAACCTCATGAAAGTACTGGGTGCATTCGTCAAGCCAAATGGAATGACAAGCCATTCATACAACCCTTCATTCATCTTGAATGTTGTCTCCCATTCATCACCTTCTCTCATTCTAATCTGATGATATCTTCTTTTCAAATCAATCTTTGAAAAAAACTTTGCTCCACTCAAGCAATCCATCAAGTCATCCATCCTTGGTAATGGGAACCTGTTCCTGATAGTAATTTTGTTTATTTCCCTTGAGTCTATATATATTCTCCAGCCACCATCCTTCCTTGGGATGAGCACTGTTGGAATAATGCATGGACTCAAGCTCTCCCGAATCAATCCTTTGTCCATTAAGTCCTGGACCTGTCTCTTAACCTATTCATTCTCCTGCAGCGTCAATCTATAAGCTGCATTGTTCGGAAAACTGGCTCTAGGTATAAGATTGATATGATGGATTATACTCCTGATAGGTGGCAACGAATAAGGTAGTTCATCCACTACTATATCAACAAATTCTTCCAGCAACTCCTGGATTTCTTCCGATAAATCATCTATCCTAGTGTTGCTCAAAACAATTTTGGGCTTCCTAACCAAAATGAATCGTGTGTCTTCCTTCTTCTTGACTTCCTTAAGAAGTTCCTTCCCACTCATAAGAAGTACAGTGTTGGTCATCTCTATTTTCACCTTTTTTTCCTTAATTGGCAGCAACATGTGCGTCCTACCATTTTTCTCCAAAGTGTACGTGTTCTTTCTCCCATCATGCACCACATTTCTATCATATTTCCATAGTCTACCTAGCAATAGATGAAAAACATCCATGGGAATGACATCACATAATACCTCATCTTTACATCCTCCTATTTTAAATTCAACTAAACACTGTTTAGTGACATTTACTTGATGTCCTTTTTGTAGCCACGAAACTTTGTATGGGCTTCGATGCGCAACATTCTCCAACTCCATCTTTTCTAACATTTCCATGGATACAAGATTATCCGTGATATTGTTGTCCACCATGACCTTGCATACCTTGTATTTGGTTTTGCAAGCAATCTGAAACAAATTGTTTCTTTGGGTTGGGTTCTTGGGCTCCTTCTCCGATTTCAAGAGAACTTTCTGCATCATCAAATATCTTCCATCCTCAGTGTCCTCTGCATCAACATTCTGTCCTTGAGCTTCGACAACGTGAGTTTCATGAACATATTTCTTCCTATATGGGCACTCATAGGATTTATGTCTGATTTTTTCACAGACAAAGCATTTCACTTCACCTCCTCTGCCTCTTCCTCTTCCTCTGGCTCGAGGAAAAGTATTTCTATCAGCATACTGCCTCCCCTATGAGCTTCCTCCTTTCTCAAATTGAGTTTGAGGTTTCTTCCCCTCTTCTTTAGGCTTTTGATTTCTGTCCTGGGAAATTGTCTTGCCTCTGCTTTGACTTCTGCCTCAGCCTCTTTGACCTTGCTTTCGGCTCAGCTTCTCTTCATCTTTTAGAGACATCAACTTCTCTTCATATTTTAGAGCCATCTGATAAGCATCTTCTATGGTTTGGATGGTCATCATAATCATCTCGTCCTGAATTTCACATCATAGACCATTCATATACATGGAAACTTTCTCATCATCACTTTCTTGATGACCTGCTCTGATGTTTATCCTATAGAACCCTTCAGTGTATTCTTTCACTGACATCAGCTTCTATCTCAAATTTTGCATCCTCCAAAACAGAGTTATTTGATAATCCCTGGGTATAAACTTGGATTTCATTTTTTCAACCATTCTATCCTAGCTCTTGATTTTCTTCTTGCCTTTGCAATGTCTGTCAACCTGCAGTTCATCCCACCACAGTGTTGCATGCCCTTTAAGTCTAGTAATGACATGTTTGACTTTCTTGTCTTCCTCGACATCCTCATAGTTGAAGTGTTTGTCTAGAGATCTAATCTAGTCTACAAGATCTTCAACATATAGGTTGCCTTCGTACATTGGAATGCCCATTTTTTCCCTAGCACCTATCCTTGCAACAACCCTAAATAGGCGTTCTTCTCCAACATCTTCAACTACAACTTTTTCTCCTTCATTTTTATCTTCATTTTCACTTTCAGCTTCACTGATATCCCCTATGTCAACTGTTCGCTTCTGTGTTGTCTCCATAGCATCAAGTCTGGGACGTAATTCACGCATTTCTCTTTCCACTGCTGGATCAGGTATGGGCCTTTCTCTTCTTCTCGGTGGCATGGTTGTAAAATTCCTCTTTTTTCTCTTCTGTAAAAAGAAAAGAATTTGTTCTGGGCTCTAATACCACAACGGTGCATACCTCCTACCCTCAGGCCAAGATCTGGTTTAAACCCTTTAAACCATGAAAATGGTTAACTAAACTCCTTGTTTAAGCCCATAAAGGATTTCGGGTCTCGTGATTTGGGAACTTCAAATACAATGCCACAACCCTTGGAACTAGCCGAAACACAAAATTTCGAATGGGCTTAAGGTGTAATCCCCCTCTTCAACCCCTTTTCTAATAGGACCACAACCAATACTTAACGCAAGAACCTTTCGGAACTTACAACTTCGCGAGTTGGAGCACCAACCTCTCATTCTCTTCCCTTATGAATCCCTGAAAATCGATATGTCAATGAAGGTTGACTCCACCTGTCACCTATGTTTAATCCGCTTACAGAGTGGGTCTTTTCCACCTGTTCGCATCAGTCTTCAGCTTTCGCAACTTGAGAGAACAACGAACATTCGTTCCTCTCCCACTACAAATCCCCGACTCTGAAATCATGCCTTCGATGAGATCTACGGTTGTGTGCCTCCCTCGATCCAACAGCCCTCGTTGTATCCGAATATGATGGTCACTATCCTTCCTGAGCTTAAGAGTGTTGAAAGACACTCGGTCTTAATCCTTCCATTTTTCCACAAGATCCCACAGCTCATGGAACTTTGGCACTTCCTCTTGAGGCGATTCCACCATCCAATTTAACTTCTCAAGGACTTCTGGCTAAATGACTTGGCGTCCTCCCTCCTGAACTTGACTTCTGTGATATGATTTTGACCTCTGCCTCCATTTGAACACTTTAGAGGTTCTATCCTTTCTGATATTTCACTTGTGAACTCAAGGCTTCCAAAAGGGTCCCTACACACACTCCTTGCGATGATTTTCAAATAACCTCTATTTATTTGGGTCTTTGACTCTGTTCCCCTCTTGCAACAAAAGTCCCTCAATCTCCCTCTTGAGTTGGTAAAATCCCAGACCTCACTCATCCTATGCACACCTTGCACGAATCCTAAGCTAACCTTACACTTCGGCCTACAAAAACATGATTTGAATCTCCTTTGAGAGTTCTGACATGAAACTCATAGCCTGGTCGACGCACTCCTTGTGGACCCTCCACTGCACTCTTTGCAGGAGTTCTCAGAAAGAGAAACAACTGAAACTCATTCTCCCCTTGTCCAAAATTATAACATTCAACATAGAATTCTAGAGCATACACACATAGATTTCATTGAAATAAAATGCACACAGAGAATATAAACTAGCCTGCAACATACCATTCAACATGTGGTTCCAACAACCATAACAAATACATAGATTGGAATCAAATATTTCTTCTATTAACTCTAGTGCTCCTATACACGGTAAATAACAACAACTATAATGCATAAAATTCTATGTTCTCCTCTGCAGCTCTACAACTTACAAAATTCTGAATAATAATGAGTTATTTTTAAGATACAAGGAGAGGGTGTCTATCATCTATTTTCCCTCCTATGATCCTAAATTGTCTAATCTATTAAATTAAACCTACCTACTTGCATTAAACAGACTTAAATTCCTATTACATCCACAGATAGGAACATATGCTCCAAAATCAGTTTGGATCTTTAGATATAAATGCAACTGCACTTTCCTCCTATCCATTACATTAATGCTTTAGATTTTAAATTTCAAAACATTTTCACAAAAACGTGTTCAAATTACATCTGTGTGTCCAACTGTCTCTTTGGCTAGGCATGTGCTTTGGATTTCTATGATGCTCCTGCATTAATTTGATACATCATAAAAATAAGACACCAAAATTCACAAAGAATCCACCTAAAATATGTGTTAGGACTAGTAGATTATATGGGTAAATTGTTAGCAACTTATGACGGTTGAATTGTGAGTTATGAATAAAAAGGAGAATAATTTGTTGCATCCATAATGGATTTAGATTTGATTTATTTATATCTCCCAATAGAATAATTAGACTAATATTACTTAGAGGATTTAGCAACCTCAAAGCATCATGAAAAGTTTCCAACTTGAACAAGATCAATATCTCACTAAATCACCTTTACCAAGGAAAACAATTTATTTATCCAATTCAAACTTCAGATTAGTTCTTTTAAAAATGGGTGAATGGAGTCTTTAAAACACAAGTTATATGAATAATATCCCTAGGGGTTTAAAACCTCTTACTAGCTAGGGCATGAAAACCAAACTCAAGGTAGATCAAGGAGGGTGTACACCCTTGTACTCCTCCAAGATACCTAGACAAAAAAAGACTTGTGAACTAGAAAATGAAGAGAACATGATGGAGGGTGTATGCACTTATAATCCTCCTAGGGTTTTAACCAACAATATCATGAAATAAGCAAGAATAATGCATTTTTTCCTTACCAAAACCAATAAAGTTGCAAGATCAAACCCTAGCTTCACCAAGTAAAATCATCCATAAGAAAGAACAAGAGTCCCTAAGAGGTGTGCACCACGTTATCTCATCCATTCATCAAGAGATAAACCAAAAATCATTTTCAAGAGAGAGAGATACCAAAATTGCTCAAGTATAGCGAAAATTTCAGCCAATGTAGTCTTCTCACAATGGGAGAGCTATCATCAAATGAGATAGAAATGATCTCTATTGATAATAAAAAAACCTCTAACAAGATATTTTCCACAAAACTTTTGGTAAATCACAAAGTGAGGGGACAACAAGCCTTACTTTTCCCCTTTACATTATAAAATTCAATTTAACCCTTAAAACATTGCACAATAGAAACCCTAAGGTGATGTCATGCCTTTAAGGGTGACGTCTTGACCCATTGAGAAAGTCATTTGAGTAGGATCTTGAGGTCGTTGGGGCTTATAGAGCCTCCCTCTCATTTACTATAGCCTCCTTAATTCATATCCCCCCAAATCATGCCAAGTGTAAATGAGTAGCAACTCTACCACCACAACCTCAACCCTAGGTGGCACCAAGCCCTATTTGTATGGTGTTTTGGCCCCAAGAGTAAGTTGTTGGAATAGTAAGAGGTTGGGTTAGGTCTTCCATGGTGTCATATAAGGCCTCCAAAGGAAATCATCATCATTTGATGTGTGGGCCTTGGTATCCAACCTTTGGGATTCAAGTCCCAAGGAATACCAAGCTAGGGTTATTCTTCCAAATATATCAACCAACTAGGTCCTGCAAAGACAATGAATATTCCCTCCAAGTATCTCAAGTCAAATACATCATGATGAGTAAATAAAATCAATAAAAGATCCATCCAAGAATGTACATCCAAACTACCTCGTCAAAATAAACAAGTGCTCAAATACCCTATACAATTTCCCAAGTTTAGGTATGGGAGGGTTGACAAAGAGACCTATTGGGTTAATCATACCTCAACTTTAGGATGAAGTGATGAAGTGACATGGATGGGTGTAAGACTCTTGGGCATAGTTTCATGACATACAAAGGATTGTAGTGTCTCGTCTACGGGTTCCTTTTTAGAGGATGTGTTGCACCTTTGTTTTCAGTGCAACCTTTTTCTAAGCCCATTCATTTCCTTTTACTATTTTAAGATGTTTCTAGGTTAAAGAAAATGTTGGGATTCTACCTAAGAATGAAAAACAATTCCCACATTGACTCTACCCTAGTGACATCATGCTTCCCTTGAGAAGAGAAGAGCCGAGAAGAGCCGAGACCTTGTTACAGGCCATGCTCAGGAACACTATTGTATAAACAGGCGTTTGCCATTTTAATACAAAGAGCATTTTTTCCTGCATGTATTTATGTATTATGTGGATGTCTGTGAGTGTTCTATTTTATGATATGAATGTATGTTGTAGATGTATGTTAGGAATTTGCAAGGGTTCTTGATTTTAGGTGAAGGTCTTTGAGGCTTCACACCAGGAGGGTGCGACAGGACACTGCGGGTACTGATAGCCGTGCACAGAGGTTGCACTTCTGAATACTGCGGGTTCAGACAAAAACATGTTGCGGCACAGGAACTGGAGTCAACAACTCGGTGAAGACCTCAAGGTTGTTGAACACCTTGGAGGCAAGGTTGTGTGGGAGAAGACACGGTTGCAGATAGAAAATCTTTTGTGAGTTTTATAGATCTCTGCCAAGTGGGCATTGAGTAGGTACATAGGTGCACAGAAGTGGACAGAATTGTTGGATGTTCTAGGAGAAAACACTCTGCCAGGTGGGAATTTGAGTCAGTGTGCAGATAGGCATAGCGAGAAGAGAACTCTTTGAGTTCTATATTCTGAAGGAAGAGTCCACTGAGGGATCTTTACAGGGTTGCTAAACACCCTGCAGACTCAGCAAGAAGTTGCTTGAGCAGAAGGATAGACAGGAGGGAATTATATTCTCCATCTGCAGGAGAAGGGAAGAAAGAAAAAAATCCCTTAGGGGTTTGAGCATGTGAGAAGCTCAGGAGAGATAGCACAGTGTGTGTGTGAAGACTCTGTAGAAGCGCAAACATTGGAATCCTTTGAGGATTCGGGAGGAACAACGTTATCAAGAACGCAGGTGAGGACTCGAATTCATGGAGTTCGCAGAGGTGAAAGAGGAAAAAGGTTGAGGCCTTTGGGAACTTGGAAATTCTTCCAAGTCTGGGAAGAAGGAGTGTGCAAGATCATGAGAGAACAATAGTCATCAGATCAGGCAGAGAAAAGAGATCTGGACCGTTGGTTTCTACGTCCAGGAAGGAGCAGAAGGAGAGCACAAGAAGGACAGATTTGAACCGTCAGATCTAGAGCGAAATACTCGATAGCCGTTAGATCAGTTGGGAGCTGCACGAGGTTTAGCTTCGTGAGAAGGAGGGTGGAAGTCCCGACACATATCGGGATATTGACACTTGGGATATTGGAGGTCCTGAGGTCGAGAAATTTGAGACATCTCAAGTCCCAAAACAATGAAAGAATTGCAGTCGTTGATTTGTGGGAGGACGCGTGTCACGCGATCATTCATTTCGAATATCTGACCACTGGTATTCGTGGAGGCGAGAATCCCGAAATAGGTGTCAGGATATCGGGAGTCTTGAAGACAAGAGATCAGGAATTTCTATAGGAAAAGTCCCAGGGAAGATCTGAACCGTCCGTTTGTGGAGACACGTGGTGGAGATCGAGCGAACCATCGGTATATTGGCTACTGGGGTTTTGAGTTGACAGAGAGTTTATGTCATCGGAGCATTGAAAACTATGAAATGACGAGATTGGATCAGGGCCGTCAATCTGTTGGGGACACGTGGCGAAGATCTATATTATCGGGAGAAGTCACAATAGAAAAGTCAAACCGGAGCATCGGAGTTCAACATTTCGCGAGTCCTGAAGACGAGGTGTTCGGGACATAAGAAGTCACGAAACTGTGAGGAGCGATCAGGACCGTCCATCATAGGAGGATGCGTGGAGGAGATCAGATCACTCGAGAGATTTCCCAAAAGGAAGGTCATCCATCGGCATTTCGGGAATCGGGAAATCAGGAATCCTGTGGACACGAGGTTTATGCATTTCATCATTGCAATGTTCAAAACCCCTATAGGAGACAAGGCTGCGGTCTTGTGAGATAGGGGTCATATGTACCAAGATCTTAGCCAGGAGGGCTAATGCGTAAAGCGTCATATCGACAAATCGGTGATCGAGAGATTGTGGGGACAGAGGTTCGTGACATCAAGGATCGCGAAACCCCAAATCCTGAAAGACATAAGGCTATGGTCTTATGAGAAGCAGTCACATGGACTAGGGCATAGCCAGGAGGGGATAATTCCGGAAGGGAGCACATCAGCGAATTGGAGTTCGTGAGTTCAAAAGGACAGGAACTCTTGACGACGGGGATCACGAAACCCCGAAACCCGAAACTGAGTCGGGGAAGATCACGACTTACTGCAGAAAATATGTGTGGGTGAATTAAGGACCTGTGGATTGGGTTTTCATCAGAAGATTCCAGCGGGGAATCAGAAGAGCTAATTCGGCTCGAATGAGGTGATTGAACGATCCTGTGAGCAAGAGAGCGCGAGGTGGTGGTAAGTAGAGCTCTCGTTGCATCAAGTGGTATAAGAGCCTGATTCTTGTCTGTATATTTCAGGCAAGGGAGGCGAGGAGATAAAAATCACTCTGATACACACATCAAGTGGTATCAGAGCTTGATTCTTTCTTGTATATTTCAGGAAGGAAGAGGCAGGAAGAGGTAAAGAGCACTCTGATACACATCAAGTGGTATCAGAGCGGGATTTCATCTGTAGATTTTAGGTGGAGCGAGAGGGAAGGAAGACAGAGTGATGGAGACTCTCTAAGGATTTGTTTGTAGGTAGGCAACAATCCGTAAGCAGTCAGTAAGACTGTAGCATGAAGCTGGAAACACTCTTGGTGCGGAGTGACAACAACAGGTTTTCCAGGAGGGCAGACAGAGACAACAACAGGGTTACTGAAGGCCATAGGTATGCTGGAAGGAAAAACTCAGAGCTATGGAGTCAAGAAGACATGGATAAAGAGCTCACTGAAATAAGAGAAGACATAGAAAAGATCGAACTGTGGATGCAGCAGAAAGCAAAGCCGAGATGGGTATATGAATGGCCCATGAGGAAGGCAAAAGAAAAATGGCCAGTCAAAGAGTTGATGGTCAGAAGACAGCGAAGGTTGTTAAAAGGGCGGTTGAGGTACACTGAAAACCTCAATGGACCTAAAGAGATGGTTCAGGTATGTGAACCAGAGACTGGGGACACTCTCGGTGAGGAGAATGAATTGGGATCAACTGGGGATCTCAAGAACTACCAGGAGGGCAGAAAAGAAATTCTAGTTTTCCAGGTGGACAACGAGTTGAGATCACTGCGGGATCTCATAGACTGTCATAAGGACAGCCAGAGAATTTCACATTGCCAGCTAGGCAATGAAATGAGGTCGTTGCGGGATCTCGAAGACTGCCAAGAGGGCAGCAGAAGCATCTCGGATTTCCAGGTGGGCAGAGATGAGCATTCAAGACTATCTGAAGGTCTCATGGACTCGAAGGTGAGTTCAATTTAGCAAGGAGTGTTGATGAAGATGGGATCAGTTGATCTCATAATCTGTCAGGAGGACAGTGAACAGATCCCATATTGCCAGGTGGGTAGGGAAGAGCAGGTGAGTTTAGATCAGCCCGAGGAGATGATAGAACATATGAACATAGAGTTCAATCAACAGATGCAGCTGACAGAGGAGGAAGATCAGATGAGTCTTCTAATGATTGGGGGAATTCAGATATTCCTACCACTTGCCCAGGAGGAGGCAAAAGTCTATGTTGCAGAGGGACCAGCAACAGCAGAAGAACAGTCGGCTGAGACTATGAAAGAGGAATTGGAGCAGGTGTTTGAGAAGAATATGAGCATTCTGAGGAGTGTCTCAATGCATTCAGCTAGGAAGCAGAGGAAGAAGCAAGAGAGTATGATGAGCATTCTGAGGAATGGCTCAATATTTTCAGCCAGGAAGATGAAAAGACTGCAACATGGGACTTTGCAGAAGAAGAAGAAGAAGAGGTAGACAACATTTGTTTTTATGATATGTGGGAACAGATAGAATCCCTAGAGAGAAGGGTGAAGGTGCAGGGCATGCACATCCAACAGGTAAAGTTGGATACTGATGAAGAAGGCATGGGAGATCATGGTGATCTACCCATGTGTCAAAATGTTTTGCAGCTGGGGAGACTGCAAAAACAGATCCAGCCACTGGAGCAGATGGACTGAGTGATAGAAGACATCAGAAGGCTGATGTTAAGGTCAGAAAGGACTTCTAGCAAGGAGCAGCTGAGCAGAAAGGAAGCAGCGGAAGCAGCAGCTCAGCAGAAGCAGCAGCAACCAATAGATGGAGCAGATGAACAACTCCAGAGGATGATTTGGGATCCAGGAGGATTCCCACAGCTGAGATGGGAACCTCATGAGACGAAGCTCATGAATTTTGCAGCTGAGGAGTCTGATGCAGGAGCATCTCTCCACGTCATCCAGCCAGCCATGTCAGCGAATTCAAATCGCACGTTGAAGAGAGAGGCGCAGCCTCATTTAAAATCTGAATTGAATGTAATTTAATTTCTTAGGCTGGTGAGTTGTAGAGCCATGCCTTTGTGTAGGAATTAGGTAGATCGTCCTTTAATGTTTGTAAGGATGAGATCTAGATCCAGATGCTGGACTAGACAGCCCATTCAATGCAATTGAATAGGGTAGGTAGATTGGAGGGAAGAGCTCGAAGAGCCTCCTCATGTAAAAAGATCAATTGTATCTCTTTGATAGTAAGTGTGCATAGAGGATAGAGGAGAATCTGTGAGTAGAGATTAGAAGAGAAGAGAAGATCCGAGACCTTGTTACAGGCTGTGCTCAGGAACACTATTGTATAAACAGGCATTTGCCATTTTAATACAAAGAGCAATTTTTCCTGCATGTATTTCTATATTATGTGCATGTCTGTGAGTGTTCTATTTTATGATATGAATGTATGTTGTAGATGTATGTTAGGCATTTTCAGGGGTTATTGATTTCATGTGAAGGTCTTTGAGGCTTCACACCAGGAGGGTGTGACAGGACACTGCGGGTTCTGATAGCCGTGCATATAGGTTGCACTTTTGAATACTGCGGGTTCAGACAAAGACGTGCTGCGACACAGGAACTGGAGTCAACAACTCGGTGAAGACCTCAAGGTTGTTGAACACCTTGGAGGCAAGGCTGTGTGGGAGAATACACAGTTGCAGACAGAAAATCTGTTGTGAGTTTTGTAGAGCTCTACCAAGTGGGCATTGAGCAGGTACATAGGTGCACAGAAGTGGACAGAACTATTGGATGTTCTGGGAGAAAACACTCTGCCAGGTGGGCATTTGAGTCAGTGTGCAGATAGGCACAGGGAGAAGATAACTCTTTGAGTTCTGTATTCTGAAGGAAGATTCCACTGAGGGATCTTCACAGGGTTGTTGAACACCCTGCAGACTCAGCAAGAAGTTGCTTGAGAAGAAGGATAGCCAGGAGGGCATTATATTCTCCATCTGCAGGAGAAGGGAAGAAAGAAAAAAATCCCCTAGGGGTCTGAGCATGTGAGAAGCTCGGGAGAGATAGCACAGTGTGTGCGTGAAGACTCTGTAGAAGCGCAAACAATGGAATCCTTTGAGGATTCAGGAGGAACAACATTATCAAGAACGCAGGTGAGGACTCGAATTCGTGGAGTTTGCAGAGGTGAAAGAGGACAAAGGTTGAGGCCTTTGGGAACTTGGAAATTCTTCCAAGTCTTGGAAGAAGGAGTGTGCAAGCTCAGGAGAGAACAATATCCATCAGATCGGGTAGAGAAAAGAGATCTGGACCGTTGGTTTCTACGTCCAGGAAGGAGCAAAAGGAGAACATAAGAAGGATGGATTTGAACCGTCATATCTAGAGTGAAATACCCAATAGCCATCAGATCGGTTGGGAGCTGCACGAGGTTTATATTTGTGAGTAGGAGAGTGGAAGTCCCGACACATATCGGGATATCGGCACTCGGGATATCGGAGGTCCTGAGTTCGAGAAAGCTGGGACATCTCAAGTCCCGAAACAGCGAAAGAATTGTAGCTGTTGATTTGTGGGAGGACGCGTGTCACGCGATCATTCATTTCGAATATCCAGGCACTTTTATTCGTGGAGGCGAGAGTCCTTAAACAGGCATCGGGATATCGGGACTTCACTGATCGTTATATTGGGAGTCTCAAAGACAAGAGATCGGGAATTTCTATAGAAAAAGTCTCGGGGAAGATCTGAACCGTCCAATTGTAGAGACACATGGCGTAGATCGAGCGAACCATCGGTATATCGGCTACCGGGGTTTTGAGTTGACAGAGAGTTTCTGTCATCGGAGCATTGAAAACTTTGAAACAATGATATTGGATCAGGGTCGTCCATTTGTTAGGGACACGTGGCGGAGATCCATATTATCGGGAGAAGTCCCGATAGAAAAGTCAAACCGGAGCATCGGAGTTCAGCATTTCGCGAGTCCTGAAGACGAGGTGTTCGGGACATCAAAAGTCGTGAAATTGCGAGGATCGATTAGGACCATCCATCATAGGAGGATGAGTGGAGGAGATCAGAGCACTCAGGATATTTCTCGAAAGGAAGTTCGTCCATCAACATTTCGGGAATCGGGAAATCGGGAATCCTGTGGACACGGGGTTTATGCATTTCGGCATTGCAATGTCCTAAACCCCGATAGGAGACAAGGCTATGGTCTTGTGAGATAGGGGTCATATGGACCAAGATCTTAGCCAGGAGGGCTAATGCGTAAAGTGTCGTATCGGCAAATCGGTGATCGGGAGATTGCGGGGACATAGGTTCATGACATCGAGGATCGCGAAACCCCGAATCCCGAAAGACATAAGGCTACGGTCTTATGAGAAGCGGTCACATGGACCAGGGCATAGCCAGGAGGGGATAAGGCCGAAAGGGAGCACATCATCGAATCGGAGTTCGCGAGTTCAAAAGGACAGGAACTCTTGACAACAGGGATCACGAAACCCTGAAACCCGAAACTGAGTCGGGGAAGATCATGGCTTAGTGCAGAAAATTTGTTTGGGTGAATTAAGGACTTGTGGATCGGGTTTTCATCAGAATATTCTAGCAGGGAATCAGAAGAGCTAATTCGGCTCGAATGAGGTGATTGAACGATCCTGTGAACAAGAGAGTGTTGTAGTAAAATCTCCCTGCGGACAGGTAGATTGCCTCAAAGAGCTAGACCCTAAACTCTAAGACAAAAAGTGCTTAACGTGGACACTGACTTCCTTTCAAATCTATACAAACTAATGCATGAGGAGGAAGGAGAATAGAAGTACCTTTTTATCGACGTTTGTCCCTGCACGCTCCGGGTTGAGCTCTAATCTTTCTCTCCTCGGAAAGCCCTGTAGACAAACAAAGTACGACCACTTCCTACTCTATTGATATTAGCTTGAAAACAGATCTATCTATCAACGATAAGTTCATGTAAGATCAAACACAAGATAGAAAGAAACAGGCCAAGCAAATTATATTAATGAGGACAAAACATTGCTTACAGCCATAGATGAATTACAACAGCTTTGCCAAGTCCTCTTTGTCTAACCCTTGCTCGAAAGATCCACGACCTGGATGATAGCAGCTTCACTGATTTCTCCCTATGAGATCATATGTCTCTTGCTTCCAAAATATCTATGTTCCAGCACCACTTATGAGATCATAAGTTTGGTGTGATTCTCCTTTTCTAGTCCCCACTTATGAGATCATAAGTTTGGTGTCATTCTCCATTTCCATTCCTCTTTTACCATTAGAAAGCTTGCTTATATAGCCTTGGAGAGGCTTTAACCACTTGAGATATCCTTGGGGAAGTTGAGAATTTTCCTCATTCAGTTGAGGATCTGCCCTAAGATCATGGTTGGACTAGGGATTCGAATCCAACTGCCTTCCAAGAATGAAAGGATCCTTCCCCCATTCATCTCAACAACTTAACTACTGCCCAGAATAGGTAGCACTCCCTCAAAAGGACCATCAGAGCATTGTAGCACTCCCTAGTAGGATTTAGGGGGGCACCAACACTTTCAAAATCCATAGATCTCCCTCAAAAGGGCCAGAGGATCTTTATAATTCTCCCAGACAG
The DNA here is from genome assembly GCA_010110895.2 of Picea sitchensis. Lineage (NCBI taxonomy): Eukaryota > Viridiplantae > Streptophyta > Pinopsida > Pinales > Pinaceae > Picea > Picea sitchensis. The sequence continues at coordinate 41,092 of SNQJ01S0107993.1, forward strand.
TGTAAGGGGGAGCGTCAGTGCTCCCAAAAGAGGTATAGGGGAGCACTCTCCTCCAAAAGCTAGTTTTTGAGGTGCTTTCAGATGGCAAAAGGTTTGTAAGCCTGTTGACTCATTTGTCCTCTTCCAAATCAAATGTTTGAGGTGTTTCAAGTGTCCTTCTCATGTCGTTATAGGCACGACATAGGCATCATGGCAGCATGCTTTCTCCAACACTTGCGACACTTGTGAGCAACATGCGACACTTGCGACCTTTGTAATGACGACACTTGCGACACTATCAAAGTGAGTATTTTTTATGTGTAATAGAGAGCACGAGGTGGTGGTAAGCAGAGCTCTCGCTGCATCATTCCCCAAGTTGAAAATATGTGTGGGGATTCTACCTAAGCATGAATAACAATGCTCACACATGCTCCACCTTAGTTGGCATTTTCTATTAATTGTTTTTCACAGGTCCCATCAATTTCTTATTGGAGGAATTTCATTGTTCTTGGGATCCATAGGTGATAATATAGAAGGTTCATGATTGGATTTTATCTTTTCTATATACACACCTCTAGGCCTTCAACCCATTCGTCCCATGAATTGAGGGGCAATCCCTTCTTGGGTCAGTACACACGAAAAATACCAAAATTTAAGCGTATGAATGGATAAATCATGGAAAGTGACAATTATGGTTGAGAATGGCATGATGACTCACCAAGAGGACCTTCCAATAGTAAACATGTCCTTAAGGGTAACCCACTTACTAGGGCGCAACATCAAAAACCAAAGTGAAACAGGGAAAATAGCATAATGTCTGAGAAAATGTTACATAATCAAAAGAATATATAGATGCAACAAACTCAACTGCCTCAAATATTGAAATGTCACTCACCATAATAATTGACTTGTACCTCATGGAGAAGGACCCAATCTCTTCTGGAAGCCAACTGATGTGGTGGATACTTTCGTGATGAACCTAGAGTTGTGATGGTGAGGTGGAACTCTTTCTATGCAAGTGGAAACTGTTGGTCAATTTGTCTCTTGGTACTCCATGTATGAAACCTGAGGGCATCAAGAAATTATCTCCTTAGTTACCCCTAGGATTTGGGGATAATAGTCAACACAATAGGTCAAATTTTGGGAGGCATACATTTTTCATATGAGCTCCAATTGACATGAATTTTTCACCATTGCAAAGGTATTTATGTGTCGAATAGCATCACGGGGTCTCAACTAAGATGGGAAAGTTTTAACCATAAAAAATGTCATTTGATTTCTCAAAATGGCCTTGAAAGGTTTCAGACCCCAATTTTCCAAACTGGGACTTTCCAATAAAATGGCCCTTCAATATGATTCCTTAAACGTTTTCCACTCTTAAAGGATTGAGATAGATGAAAAAAAATATAATGATCCAATCTGGATCGTTTAATACCAAATATTTCCCAAACATTTAGATCATTATAACATTCCTTTAATACCAAATAATAAACTATTTATGTCTTGCACATGTACATCTATTGGAGCAAGCATTTTTGGATAACATCGCAACACGTGAGGCAGAACAACACGCCACATTTTGAGGAAAAGCATCGTGCATGGTAGGATTTGCGTAAATCGGACGCAAATGTGGACAAACCTAGGCTAGTTAGGGTTAGGGATTTGGGATGGATTGTAAGGGTTTCTAACCATCACTTTAAGCCTTCCACTAACCACCTCTAACATTGGAATAGCCTAACCTACTAGAAGTATTTCTTTTGTTACTAAAGTAAGCTACAACCATACTTTGCAGCATTAAAATCTTCTAAAAGAAATTGAATTTTTTTACTAATACATTGTCTTGCTTGCTTTTAATAAATGCTAGTATTATAGTGTTAATGATTGATTATTCTTTGTCATTTTGAAGTTGTCTCAAGTCACTTATTATGAAGTATTTTCTTATAAATATTGATGCTATAAATTTTTGTTTACTTCATCATTATATCATCCAATTGATTTTATTGAGAAATTTTGTGGTTTTATGAAGTGCTAATGACAATTTTTACTTGCAAAATATATAGTTTCTTGTTGCTTTGTTGTGGGAAAGCTTTGTTATGGGAAAGTACATCTTGATATTTCATCACTTCATTGGTTATAACCCTGGGAATTTCTAATCAGTGATGACTTGTGAGAGGGGACCTTTTAATAGCCATCTTGACTTTTCTTTCTCAAACCCCCAGGTCACCAGGGATGTCTCGCCTGGGCCTTCAACCCTAAAGAGAAAGAGGAATCCTATTGAGGTGACAATGATATGATAACCTCGAGTTATACCGATTTTCTTTACATTTACCTTTCCTTTAATAAAAGTAAAAATTGTGCAATAACAATCTATAAATGAGACATAGTAACCATATTTTACCAATGATGTATCTGACACAGGTCCAAACACATCATTGTGAACTAGCTATAATTCCTTCTTCCCTTGTTGCACTAGATCGAAATCTTACCCGATTCTTCTTCACATATACACAATGTTCACAGAAATAAAAATCCAGAGAGTAGTTAGACATACCTTCAACCATACCTTTACCATGTATTAATCAAATACCATTCTCTCTGATATGCCCCAATCTTTGATGCCACAACTTTACCTTTTCTCTATAGATTGTAGGAGTTCTTTCTTCTTCAACTCCAATATTGGGAAAAATGGAAATATTACACCCATCACTAATAGTGATTCCTTTCATATTATACAGAGTTCCAAACCAAACTCCCTTCAACAACACCATTTCTCCTCGAACCATCGTACAAGTTTCCTTTTCAAATATTGTTTTTACCCTTGCATCGTCCATTTCTCTTACAAAAATCAAATTTCTGGCCAAACCTGGGATGTGCAGAACACTAGGTGGTGTTCTAATCCTTCCATCTATGAGCCTCAACTTAAATTTTCCTCATCCTATGATTTTGGTTGTCTATTCATCACCAGGGAAAACACTACCTCCATCATACCTTTCATACTCACAAAACCACTCCTTGTGGGGACTCATATGAAAGGATGCACCTGAGTCAACCAACCATTGCTCATGATCTTCATCTGTGCTTGAAGAAGCCAAGTACACATCGCCTGCTTCTTCCTTGGAGGTCTTTTCTTTTGTAGAAGGAGCTTCTTCAGATCCCTTCTTTTCTCAATTTTGGATCTACACTACTTCTTGTAGTGTCATTCTTTTCCACATATCCAACATACCTTTACAAACTTTCCAGGATATTTAGATCTACCCTTAGACTTAGATCTCCTAATTGAGGACTTAGATATATTTGTTTCCTAGGAGCGTCCTCTTGCAAATAATGCATCTGTGCTCTGTCCTTCCATGTTCTTCCATCTCATCTCCTTGGAAAACAAGGATGAGACCATTTCATCATACTTCAAGGTATTTGTATTACTACCTATGGCCATAACCATACTATCCCACGAGTCTGGTAAAGAGCACAGTAAACTGATACACTTATCTTCATCTAAAATTTTAATCTCAATAGATATTAACTGACTTACCACAGTATTGAAGGCATTCAAATTATCTACCACTAAGTCTCCATCTCTCATCCTCAAGTTATACAACTTCTTTCTCAGGAAAAGTTTATTTACTAGAGACTTGGACTGATACAACTTCCCTAACTTATCTCATAAATATTTGGTTGTAGCTTCCTTTAACACATTCAATAATATTGAATCTGAGAGACACAGTCAGATTGTGCTCTTCACCTTCTGATCCAACTTTTCCAGTCATATGTTGAAGTTCCTGTAGGTGCAGTACTTGTGTTGGTGTGTAAATATGTTCACTGTATATCTCACACTCATTTAAATGTCAATCCGAGATTCGTAATCAAAAGAGTCATTACACCATATGTGTCGAGAACAAGTAACCTATCTAAGTCTGTTGCATATGAGAAATAATTAATAACATAAAAATTCCATTTCTAAGATCTCTAAATACTTCAAAATATCCTCTGAACCTAAAAGAGAAAATTGATAATGAAACTTAGACAAACATTCAATCAAAGAGATGTTGTACCAAAGAAACAAGTTTGTTCATTTTAGGCACTTGTATTGAAAATATGAACTTTAAGAAGCTTGTATCATGTAGTAATTAAAATAATCAACTCCAACCATTCTTGAAACAAAAACCAACTTCAACTTCATGTAATTCAATCAAACCAACACAAGGAGAATTTAGTATAACTGAAAGACTTTATTATAGCACATGAATATGAAAGATAAAGTCTCCTGGTCCCTTGCGATACTACAATTATAAACTTAAAATATCAGTCCCACACTTCAAATTATGAGATAGCTACCTTCAACATTGGATAATAAAATGTATATTCGATCTAGCACTTGATTATACACACCAATCCAAAATGATTAACTCAATGCTCAATCCTGAGAATGAAATAAAGACTAATCACACACACACACTGCTATAAACTGTCCACACAAACACACATAACGTATACAATGAGGTTTACCTTAGTTGGGGTGGTGGGCCCTTGCCGAACCAACAAGGAACCTCTTAAGGAGTTAACAGACTACAACTTTCACTCACATCCAAGAATTGACATGAAAGATATTTTGTATTAATTCAGCTGGTAAATTGGATCAACAGTCTTTTACTTCATACATGACGATGATAAGTACTGTCTGATTCTTATCGTATATTTCTTACATTCCTCTCTACACAACATTCCTTATATAAGGTTTGTCAATACTACCAATATTTATGTATAAACATAAAACAGTTTGAGAAATTCTATAATTAATATTTACATCGAATTTTTAAAAGTCGACTCCATCCTCATGACACGAAGTGCATGAGAAATGGAGTCTCTTGCAACTGGAGAACTGAATCGGATGCTTCTATCCAACTGTCTTCTCGAAATCTTCACCACTATCTAGGTCCAATTGGCGCATTCTGAAACAGAGGTTTTGGTACCGGATTGCACACAGTCGTGAGTCTAGTACTGGAATAGAACAGAGGAAGGAGTATCGAAATAGCGCATGTATTGGTACCAGAATGGAGTTGGTACCAGATCAAAACTGTCTTGGGTACCGTATTACACAGTGTATGGTAGTGTCGGATAGACTTCTCATAAAACAAATTATTAGAACTATACAAAATAAAACACTTTCAATCGAATTAATTTAAGAAAGTTAAACAAACATGCTTTAAATCACCAATTACCTCTTGTAGACATGACATAGCTATTAGGCATGTGTTTTGGGAGGGAATAGTCCAGTATAGGTTTATAACAGAGGCAAAAAGACTTATATAGAGTGTAATATAGGGTATTATATTATGTCAAAATGGAGACTCGACAACTTGGATCCACTGTAATCCACTGATCTCTGTCCACCAATAGATCTTCCATATTGAGCTTCCATAGCTAAAATTGTTTCCCATTAAACTTCTCGATCTCCATTTTCAAGTTTCTCGCTATTTCGTTTCACTTGAAAAATAGATGCCACAGATCTCCCACTGTAACAAGGCTTATCATAGTCTTGACTCAAACCCTTGACCACAAAGGAGTCCCCATGAAGCCAACAAAGCTCTGATACCAAATGTAGATTTTAACCTTGTACAATATTTTACTGCAAATATATTGTCAATAAAATAATAGAAAAGATACAATGGAAAATACACACATTACATAGAGATTTTTCCCCTGGAAACCCAAACCGAGAAAACCAACATATTTTATATTCATTTATAGTGATACATTGTTTACAATACAATATACATATAGGAGCCACCGACATCCAAAAACCTAACCCAATGACCTGGATTAGTCAATAACCCTAATTCCTTAACCAAAAATAGAAAACCATTGACAAAAATCAATGTGCCAAAAAACCTCCCAACAATGGACACAAAACTCGAGGCGACACGCAAAATGAGGAAAAAAGTGTGACACGTATGCTGAGGAAAAACATATTCTTGAGGGTGTTTCCCCCAAACCCCTGTGCAGAGGGACTATTGTCACCCTGTGACCCCCCAAGGGAGGAACTAGCGCCCCCCCCCTCTCCCCTCAAACCCCCCTGCCTGCCTGGTGCAACGTAGAAGACACTAGAGCTAGTCGTGCAAAGAATGTAACACATACTCAACACTGGGAGCGACAACTCTAGTATATGTGTTTGTTGAGTTGTTTGCCTCATATTTAGGTTTAGGATGACAAGCCTAGTGGTTTGCTCCAAAAATACATAAAAATCTTCATTTTTATAAATACCTCTCTATATCTATGTTTTTGACATTATATTTTTATAGGCTACACTAGTCCGGTGTTGATGAAACTATAGGCATAGATAGAATCAGCTATGTAGATTCCAATTATATAGTTTTCTTTTAAAATTAATATTGTTTACTGTTTTTAATATATTTTTTCTTGACATATATCAAAATCGTGAAATACATACATCTTTTATTTCTGCTATAACTTTTTTTTAGATTAATCATTTTTCAAATGAGTCATATGTTGCACTAGAAGAGATCGATATCTACAATATGAAAAACGATTTATTTATTTATTTATAATGTTAAGACCCTCATAGCATGCACAAATGGAAGAAATTCTAATTTCAAGGATATATTGACTTCCATAATTTAGAAAAAATATATAATTAATATTATAGTTTTTGAAAACATACACCACACTAGAACAACGGGTTCTTTACAACTATACAAGTTTTGGGAAGGAAATTGCGTCGCTAAGGTACTCAACACCTACATGAACATAGACATATACCTTATATTTTTCTAGAAAAATAACATACCACTATTAGAAAAACTCAAATTTCGCATAGTTATTCACAATTTCTATAAATAAAATTTGTATATTTGGAAATATAATTCAATTTCATACATTTCATCTTTTTACACCATATTCAAATTCATTGTAAAAGTACCTTGAATAATACCTCCAAGTTAACAAATTGTTGATTTTCCATGTTTGCATTGCCACTAATGTGTCATGAGAGACCATCATTAGCTTGCACTCACCCAAACAGTCAATTTTTCTAAATCACAATAAAATTATTTTAACAAAAACAATTATAAGATTTATTGTAGATTGAGTTTTTTATTTGTTAAAAGCATGAATGGTGAGATGAATCCCCTTTTTGTCAGTTTCTCAATTATTGCATGATCCGTCGATTTACCATCTTACCAGTTTCAATGGATACTTTTCTTCCCAAAGATCCCAAAACTTCAATGGGGTTGTATGAAATATCTAGAAAGTTGATTAAAGACCGAAGCTACCAATCTTGAAATAAAATTATCACTTCACTTCAAAATTCAATAAACCAAACTGTCAACAATTACCAATGATTTGTTTTTTAGCATTAACAACCATGCAACATTAGGATGGAAAACGTGGTTTTCTCTTAGCTCAAGCTTTTGTTTTATAGGTTATGTGGCTCATGCCACTTACTCCAACCAATGAAAATATG
>SNQJ01S0107995.1:7133-20417 GCA_010110895.2 Picea sitchensis
TTATGTCGGCTTTAGGCCATTAGTTGTAATTATACCTCCTAGTCTCCTATATATACCAAGGAGACATTTTAATTTTGAATCATCTTGTACTTGAACATTTAAGTGGGGTTAAAGGAGGTTTCCCCCTCGAAGAGGCCTATTATCTAAAATTATCTCTTTTTCAAGGCATTGAGTACTTTTTCTGAGGTTTTTCTATGCTATATTGATATTTGACAATTATCCATACCGCTACACCTCTTACTTTTTCTGAGGCTTATTATCTGAAATTATTCATACCGCTACACCTCCTGAGCTTTGTAACATGGTCAAGTAATCTGTTGACACTCAGAAACATTCTGAGGTCTGAAATTAGTCCTCTAGACACAATTTCTTCTCAAAACCTCGGTCCAAAGACCACTTATCCAGCCCATCCAGTCTCAGCGTTGAAACTAGGCTCTGATACCATACTGTAACGTCCCCCATCCGTCATCCCACTAGCCGGGCAAATGCTACTGTGCAGAACAACATCATTCTCATACTTAATTAATAACATGCATTTAAGTCATATTAAACACATTTAACTCAGAGTAAGCACAAGATTACTGCTAACATAAATAATCCTTGGTATTAACAATAATTCATATGCACAACAGAATACATGATACATATAAGCATCACAGGCATGCAAAACATAATATTAAGCATAAGTTGATACTTATCTTTGAAACCATGGTAATTCCACCAACCACGTATAGGCCTTCCACGAACCTCCCAGCCTTAGACCATGCTACTCATCATGTTCAGTAGTGGGTCACCCCCGAGCTGGGACTAAGCTCCACCCAAGGCAAGGAATCATAGTCTAGGCCGAGGTTACAGGGAAAACTGCACAAAATAACCGGAAGGATTCTTCCCAGGATGCCTTCTTACGCCCACTACTCACAGACTCTCATTCACCACATGCCTGTTTCGCCCAAGAGTATACACCTTCACAAGCACAGTTCATTAGTGCTTCACCTCCCTCTCTGGGTCTCGGCAATAGGCCAGATCAGGAAGTCTTAGAGCTCTGTAGCTGGTGCTGGACTCTCTCTTGAAGAATACCACTTCCCAGCAGACTCCTTCACCTGAGAATAGGTTCTCACAGGCCTGACAGACTGCCTCTTCAACTAAAGGCCTTAAAACCTAGTTCTTCATCCCCTTCCGACTCAATTCCCACACGGTGAGGATAACCACAAGAGCAATAGAAATTCGGTTAACTCACGGTGACAACAGCAACAGGAATTTGGGTATGGACATCCAAAAACGACAACAATCCACACTAAGACACAACACTGTTCAGACATTTACAAGGTGCTTGGACTTCACAGGAGACACGACTCAATCTGCGAGTTTGCCGCTAGTTTCAGGGTGCGTGACAAGGAATCAACACAAAGGTCGATCACAGAGCTAAACAGAATTCATGAAGGATGGGGAATGGCAAAGTGACTCAGGTCGAGAATGGAAAAATGCAAGAGCAAACAATTTTCCCATGAGGGTTTCCTTCACGGTGCGTGGGTAAGCAAATGCAGACGCAGAGGAAAAACGGGTTCAGACGGGCATCACGGTGAACTCAGGCGGAGGATGACAGAATGACCGAACCACCCCCACGACTGACTTCCATAGTTTTTTAACTGCATGTGCCTAGGTCGACACATGTCACCCATGAAGCTTCATGCCCTCCATCAGCATGAATTCCTCTCCAGGAACTTAGGACAAAACATATATTTCACATGGCTTATGGAATAATATTAAAATATTATTCCCAAGGACTTAAGCCCCTAGGCTCAACACTTGGCCTCTCTTTCCAACCTTCCAACGCCCAATCCCTTACCTACTCTGTGGAAGCTTGGTCCCCCATCACTCATTCATCGTGGTCGGTCTGCACGTAGCAATGTTTATATTTTTTATTAATGTTCTGCATGATTACATATACAAAACCAGGCTCTCGGACTTAACACTTAGGCTCTCCGGCCTAATAACACATAATCCCACCAGCTTATATAAACTTGGCTCACCAGCCTATAAAACATAATTACAATTCTTAATGCAAGCTCTATACTTCATAGACATGATTTACAAGAAGGCTCGGCCTTGGGGACATTACAGTAGTATTATGGGTATTCGGCTAAGTAGGAAGCGATGTAGTTTATTTGGGAGATGGATTTGAAACTAAAGGTGACTTGGCTCTTTCGAAATTAACTGATATCTTCAGAAGAAACAAACTCATAATCAACAAATGCACCTATGTATGGGAAACAAAATTGACGAAATGGATGGTTTTGCAATACCTTCACTATCTATGATGATATATATGTGTGTATGATGATATATACATATATCGTGTCCATTTGTTAAGGTGTTGGGACCACACACTTAGGAGGTTTTATTCATTCGATCATATCAGACAAATCTAGCAGGTGAGATTGTGATCTACGATAACTAGGAGGTTAAAGTTGCCAAGTAAAAGTCAAAAAAGATGGTGTGAAATCGTACTCCCTACTCCCAAATCCATAGACTCCGAAATCCACAAGGAAAGGAATTGAAATTGACTATTTACAATTTTACACTACCTCCCACTACAAATAGTCTCAAGTATAACCCATACATAATTTTAAGTGACCCATACAAAATTCACTCTCCTATACATAATTTAAAGTGACCCATACATAATTCCCTCTTCTGCCTGTAATAAGGGGTAGTTGCCTTTGTCGTCCTTCACCAACCATGGAATTCCATATGAAATCGAGAAAATATATGCCAACCAAGATAACACTCAAGACTACATAGATGATGAATAAAACATTAAATTAGTTTGAATCTATAACATAAGATAAAGATAATTGTTTGTGGGTATACATATCCTACATCCCTTGGATTCGAACTTATCATTAGAACTTTTCATCTGAAGAAATGCATGTTCTTAACCATTACTCCACTCCCAAAACTAAGACTAAAAAAACCTCCATGAGCACCAATATGCCCATATCCCACTTTACCTATTTGTGGCTCTCTTCGTTTGGTAGACTATTTTAGGGAGGGTGAGATTAGTAAGATTACACAGGAGGACTTCGGATGAGATAACACATTTTAGAACCTACACATTATCTACTTAATTCTTAAAACCTTAAAGTTCGCTTTATGATGGTGCACCAATGAACAATGTTTACACTTGGTTGGAGCTATTCTATTACTGACAAGTAGGATAGGTTTGACAATGGAATCACCATAGTGTCACTTCTTTCAATACCTTTAAATAATTGTTTTAAATAATTATTACTGGAATTCAAGTGGCAAACAAATCAATTCCTAGAAATACTCTTTATTACTTAAAAAAAATATTCTCCATTAATCTAGTCTTATTAATTACGCCGAAAGGATTATACCTATTGGAGATGGACACAATTAATCACCTTTTAATCTAAAATTCTAATATGATGGCTAACAATTGAAGATGCTAGCATATTTTTAGTGGTCCTCCCAAATCAATGAATGTGATTTACTCTTCATAACTGCCTTGTATTTTTGAATGCATCGGTTAACCTGTTTACTTTTTAACATTTACCTAATTATATTAATAAATTATTGTATCACCATATGATTGCCATGTTTAAATGATTAACCTTTGGAATTACCACGTTTGGATTATTAGTTATCAGCATGTTTCATATTGGATGGCTGACCCACCTGAGCGTTTCATTTTTTGCATGAATGTGGAGCCTTTCATCCCCCAGCCCGCGATATCAAGCTCTGAAGAGATATCAAGCTCTAAGAGTTTCATTTTTTGCATGAGTGTGGAGCGTTTCATCCCCCAACCCAAATTACAAACGTGATATCGAGCTCTGAAGAGATATCAAGGTGTGTGTCTTCTCCGTATTCATCTTCTTGGGTTTTCCAGAAATAATTCCCACGCATTTCTAAGTGGCTAGGAATAGCTGGTTCCTGCAAGTCAAGATTTTTGCATTAAAGATTCATCTCAAAATAGAACCAACATGTTCAGCACATTACCAGAAGACCTCGCTGAGACATATCTCGTTTTGGTTCTTCTCGACTGGGCACGTTTAAAAATGAAGTAAGTTCTATCGCCTCGCACAGTGTCTAATTCCTTTTCCCTTGTAACGAAGGCAAAGAGAATGCCTGACATTCTGTCATTTAATTACATCTGTGAGATTAAAAAGTCAGGAAAATTTCTTTGATTTAGATCTTGATGATATGTGACCAGATATCTCCCACCTTAAACTCTTAACAACAATCTGTGGTTTTTTCATTATTATATGTAGAACGAAGGTTTACTGTATTTACTATAGAACAGATGGCCAGTTTTTGTCCATGAATTGATTCCATAATTTTCTTTATTATATCCAAAACTAGGGTTTAGCACCTATAAAGGAGTTAGGTAAAGCCTACTTTTTAATGGCAGAACTATTTTTTTTCCCAAAACTATAAGGTAAACACAACAAAAACATATTATGGCACAAACATACATACAAATGCAAAAACACAACAAACACAGACATTACGACACACAATATACAGAGTGCAAAAAGATATTACGCCACACAAACACACATACAAATTCAAAAACAAATCACACACAGACATTACGACACGCAATATACAGAGCGCACAAAGACATTATGCCACAGACAATATACAGAGCGTTGATCAACACACAACTCTAAAATGCGAGAGAGAGCCAGAGTGCGCAGGGTAGAAAATAAAGAAATGAAGAGATTCATGCACTACACATACTAGGAATACTCTTCTTAAGCTTAAAAACAACCCTTGGATTAACATAAAGCTGCTTTATGATCCAACGGCCCTTGATGGGCATTATCGTAAATGTCAGTTAAATATTCAATTTGAACCGTTGTATGACATTCTTGCTTTGATCAAATGACAAATTCAGGTGATGCTTTTTTGTCATGATTGTGGACAGCCTCTAATTCAATCGGAACCTTTAGATGGCATTGTTGTTATGATCCAACGATGAATGTAGGTTATGCTTTTTGTTATGATCGCTGAGCACTTGCATTTTAAATTTACTTTCATATATGCACAATTCCAATGACCATGTCACCAATTTGTAAATATTTATCAATTTATAAAAAATTAGTAGCATTGTAAGTTATGTAATATAGGTTCATCATTCAAGTCGTTAAAGTATTTATTCACAAATTTAACAATTAATTTTGTGAATAGGTTCTTTGTAGATTCAAGTCATTAAAGGATTTAATAAAAAAATTAACAATCAATTTCGTGAATGGGTTCTATGATGATCTAAATCTACAATTAAATTAAGTCGACATAATTTATTTGTTTGGTACTTGGAATTCCTCACTTTGTTATATATGACCTATATATAACAATGCTACTTCTATGGGATTCCTCAATTTGTAAAAGGATGGAGGATATGGTTATTTCACATTACTTGGATGATGGTTATAATTTAGGGTAGGTTTTACAAGGAGAGTTGCTATAGTGCAAAGTTTCACTAGGAGGATAAGAATTTGCATGCTTTCGATGTGATTGAAATTTGAGGTTTTTAAGGGAAAAGGGTGTGGTTGAGGTCCTCGAGGGATTTTATTATAGTTTCATTTATTATCTCACCATTCTGGTTCACATATTGGAAGTTGACATGATACAAGTGGCATGTGTTGATGTCCCATGCCCTTTGAGGGATATATGTATTGGTTGATGCATTTTTCCACCTCTTTTGATATTGTTACTTATGTAGAATGTGGTTGGCATTAAGTTTGCAAGTGTGGATATCATTCACTTGGATGTGCTTATAGGAGGATATTTTTGAACTAGAGACTATATATGTGTTACTCCTCATTTTTTAGTGTGTTGAATGTTGTTTGGGTTGCAAATTTCTTGTCATTATACATTATAGCATTATTGTTAGCTAGGTTCTTTATATATTTTCTTAGTAAGACGAATTTCCCATGTAGAGTTGTGAAGATGACTAAGTTGTATAGAGTGATTGATTATGTGGATAATTTGTAAAGATCATTTCATAATGTGAAGGGGGAGGATGAGCACTAGATATGTTTTTATAAATATAAATCAATAATAATGTACAATGAAGAAACCTAGTGCCCTCATTGGGGATGGTGCATCCCTTTCCCTAGCTATGATGGAATCTCCCATGACATTGTAGGGTAGAAAATTTGGATGTTTGAGTGGAACTATATCAATGACGGTACCGTAAGATGAATCAATCAAATCTAAATATTGGAGCCAAGATAGCCACAAGAGATCCTTGTAGAGGTGTAGGTGTTGGAGATGATGGGTGCAAGCAACCCTAGGGGCTTGAGAGAGGTAAAATAATTTTAGTACTAATATGAGTGTGTATGTGCAAATTAGAGTTTACAAAGCTAAAAGAGATTAGAAGCAATGAAGATTTCAAAAGACTTTACAAAGAAGAACAAAATGTTACAAATTGGAAAGGGATAGATATTAAGGTGTAGGAGAATGATATATTAACTATTGGAGGGTCTAAGTCATGTGTAACCCTCATATCATTCCTATTGACCTCATGTTGTAAATTTTGTATAAAAATACCAAGGGTTTTTAGGCCGAAACATACTCAATGCTATGCAAGTTATAGATTCACATTCCTTGTAAGGAAACTTGTGCTACATCTTATACGAAGAGATGAAATAGGGTTTGATAGGTTTGACTCAAATTGAATCCATAAATAGAAAATATAAATTAGGTTTGTGTTTCTATGGATCCAAAATGAGGCATCCTAAGGGATGATGGACCCAATTAGGGGGTTTGTGCCCCCATGGGACCCGTGAAGTTAAGAAATTCACCAATTGGGTTCCTCATGGGTGAAAATACTTTAGTTTTTAGATTAAAAAAAAACATCATAGAAAAATATTGAACATAATTCATTCATACATAAACAGATAAACAATTAAAATAATATGTTCATATACATAAAAAATAATACATACTCATGTACAAATGAAAACACCCCTCACAAGCACTCAAAATGCATTTGCACATATAAAAAGTTCTCAAAATAATATACTCATATATATACAAATAATGAAAATGCCACATTAAACACTAGACATAATACATTAGTATACAAAGATTTAAGAAAATAAAAGAATATTGAGATTCAGATAAATATATCAAGAAGGTGATAGTGAAAAATTTGATCAAAGAATTTAAAGGAGAAGGATGATTAAAGTGATAAAAGTGTAACACTTTAACATGTCACACTCTAGTCAATTCCCACTAGTTCAATCGACTAAAGTGTGGGTTTCGTTTTCTAGGTGACCCGAGTTCAATAACCTTACAATGTGTTTAGTCGAGAGGAGACACCCAAAACTCCAACCATGTTAAGGGTTGGTGCAGCCCAGGACAGGTGTGATCCCCTAGTGATTTTGATAGCTTAGGTGCCCCTGGGTTGTGGTTTCTTAGCCAATGGTTGAAATGATGGCCCCGCAAGTGATGACCATTTCTGACAAAAAAAAAAGCATGTCACACTTTACCAATGGTTATATGGATAAAAACCTTCATTCCTTTCTAAAAAAAGGGGTTTTCGTTATTATAATATGTTTTAAATAAAATCTAACATGGACTACAATAAAGGAGTCATGGTTTTATTTTGAAACTTGGATTTTGAATTTGGAGGGATTCTATAAATATATTCTGCCCTCGTACCATAGTTTATCATTTTCCTAAGAATAACTTGAGTCTGTTCAATTGTTTCCTCCAATTTCCATAATTATCTGTAACTCTACTTTAATACTTGAGATCTATTCAGGGATGATCATTTAAATTGAGTATAGTGTAGAGTTATCCGTCACTTCTCTCCCCGATAAGTTATCCGTGACTTGATTTTTAATACCCTTCTTATAGAATATCTCAAATATAACTCTTGGATCTTGCTAACCCATTTTTGTTTGTTCCAATGATAAGCTCTTCTAGTTAAGGAAATATTTCAATTTTTTTGTGTTCAATTTTGAGCCAGAATTTGGCTCCCAATAGGTATTGTTTCTATTTTCCCAATGCATGAATTATTAATAACATTTATTTTTAATATGCTCATTTTGTGAACTCTCTTTCATTTAGTCTTCGAATTTTGAATGTAAAGGGTGGTTCTCTTGCATAAGCATTGCTCCTATTCCTTATCCTAAAGCATCACATTTAAGAACACATGGCTTCATGAAGTCTAGGATATCCAAGACATGAGTGGAATTAATTAGGTTTTCATTCTCCAAAAGAAAGTATTTGTTTCATCATCCCACCTAAAGGCGTATTTATTCAATGGGGTTATTAGTGGAGAACAATATTTTCATAGTTTTTCACTAATCTTATGTAATGACTTGTAAGGCCTAGAAATCCATGTAATAGCATGATATTTTTATGTCTAGGACAATCGATGATATAAACAATTTTCTTTGGATCTACTTTGAACTTATTCCAATGATAGAATGTGACCTACAAATTATGTTTCTTCCTTTCCAAAGCTATATTATTTATTTGTTTGCACATAACTTATTGTCTTCTAATAGTTTCAATATTGATACTATGTGGTTAAGATGCAAACTCCAATTTTTATTGTATACTAATATGTCATCAAAGAACATGTACATACAATTTTTTTCAAGTGTGGACAAAATAAGTCAATGATCACTACTTGGAAGGTATCTAGGGCATTGAATATTCCAAATGGAATGACAGAAAATTCATACAAACCTTCATGGATATGCAAAATTGTTTTGGGAATCTCCTCCTCTCTTAGTTTATCTGAATTTTCTCATGAAGTCCAAGTTTTGAAAGAAACTTTAACAACCAAAGAAGAATCACTGCTTGGGAATCCCCCTACCTCAATAGAGATGGGAAATTCCCTCAAAGAGATTAATCTATCATAACTTTATGTATTTCTTCTGTGTATAGATACAATCCTAGATCTTCGCGGAATACAATATAAATATTTCAATTAAAAAATTGCACTTCCTTCTTTGTTCTATTATGTATGTATGTTGTTCTTGTGTTTCCTTTTATTTTATTGTGAACACTAGCAATCTCATAATGTATGGAAATGGAAAACACAATGCGGAAATTGTTTTAATGTCATATCTCATATAACAAGTAGAAAATGTTCTTTCAGAGAAAACATTAATAATAGTTATATTGTTTTTCCAAGGAACCATAAGACCTTTTCACATACACATTTTCACTATAAATTAAACACTTGAAAATTTTAAATGTATTCAAAATGTCAAGAACATCATACATGAATTCTTCAACTAACATTTCCACTCTAGCCGACAACGACACATATAAACTCAACGTTGGATTCAAATATATAAAAAAGCACAACAAGTTATCCACATAGATTTCACACATACAATAAATTCACATAAACAAACCACATAGACACATCAAAAAGTGACAAAAAAAACACTCGGTGTAATGGGATATCACAACTTCCCATGGGGTATGCAAAAAATAACTTCCCATTGTGCACAAGAAGCACTTTCAAAATTAACCTTTGAAAAAACCCAAAATATTTCAAATATATAAAAAAGAACAAGTTGTCCACAAATATTTCACACATTTGATAAATTCACATAAAAATACTACATAGACACATCAAAAAGTGACCAAAAAAACACTCAATGCAATGGGATATCACAACTGCCCATGGAGAATGAAAAAAATAAATTCCCATTGTGCACAAAAAGCACTTTCAAAAGTAACCTTTGAAAAAACCTAAAAGCTTTCAATAGATGCACATAATACTAAACCAACAAAAGAAAAATATCTCTTGCAAATTCTAACAAGTTAATGAAGATGAAGAATACATTAGCATGATGATAGTTTGAAATTGTAATTTGGCATTATTGGCCACGTGATTTCACCCTCCATGACCAACTCTTTAGCATTGAACCCTGAAACAATATAAGACAAATGACTCTACACTATAACATTTGAACATAGGTGAATTAAGATGATGTGGTGCCTCTTCCAATTGCATGATATGTTTGCTAATATTTGATTCCTTGGGGTCACCTTTCTCTCCATATCCATCTAAACCCCTATTGATATTATCACACCTAATACACATTATTTTTCACTCATAAAGGCTATCATACCTCTCAATCTCTATATGTTTCAATGTAATTTGGATAGAAATAACTATTTGCATTATATTCTTCCACCCACCTCCTCCTTCACATTGTAAAATTCTCTATGAAAATTATCCACATCATAAATCACTCAATACAACTCACTCATGTTCACAACTCTACATAGGAAATCCATACTACCAAGAAAATAACCTAGGACCTTAAAATACTGCTATAATGTACAATCTCCTGATAGGAATTTGCAACCCAAGTAACATTTGACATACTGAACAACAAGGGGTAACACATATATATATACTCCAAGTCATAAACATAATCCTATAAATGAATCCAATGGAATTATATCCACACTTGAAAACTCAATGCCAACCACATTCTACATACGTTACAACATCAAAGGAGGGGGGAAATTCCTTCACCAACACATATCTACCTCAAAGGGCATGGTACATAGCCACACACTACTTATATCCAATCACCTTCCAAGATTTTAACCTAAATTATAAGACAAGAAGTGAAACTATAATGGAACCTCTCTATGATCTCAACCACACCCATTCCCCGATAAAACCCCAGTCATGTGGAAAGTATGCAAATTCTCATCCTCCCAATGCAACTATAGCACCTCTCCTTGCAAAACTTACCCAGAGTGACAACCATGGTCCACATAACATGAAATAGTTCTATATCCTCCCTCTTTTTATGAAGTGTACCTCCCATCTTAGTCCTCAAAATGCATGGAAACAACATCATGTTGTTGATTAGATAGATGGATAATATGAACATACACAATGGTGGATATCACTCTCTTACCAACCTATAATAGCTTCCTTGAAAACAATCCAATACAAATTTTAGTCTCACACCTGTAAGTTTTAAACCTTTTATAGTAATTAAATGCACACACGGATTCTTAAGAAAGAAAAGAAAAACAAATTCAATCACACATATATTAGAGGTGTGGCTCTAAATAAAGTTGATGGTTTTCCGAGTTGGGTTATATATATATATATATATATATATATTGTATATTGTATATTGTATATATAGGATTTTGTGGCATCCAAAAAAACAATTAATCCATTAACCCTAGATTAGAATTCAACCATATTTCCTTGACCGAAATTACATTACTCTATACTTATACATTTACCAATGGGGAGTGATACACAATCCTATCTATCAACCTATTATGTGTATTCATAATCATTCCATTCACTACTACTACATGGACCACAGAAGAAAGAGAGTTTTCTCATCCATATTTCAACTATAGCATTGTCTAATGTTTGAAATGAATGAAATATATTAGTTCCATGGATTGTTTAGCATTCAAATGATTGTGATCGATCTACATCGACCACCTCCCAAAAATATTCGTGTACATGTGATTTCCTAGTTGATTGGTCTTCTCACATTCGTGTTCCCTATGCATCAATTTACTCTCTAATTTCATCCATAGTGTAATCAAATCCAAGAAAATCCATCATCATATGTTCATCCACAACAACTTGTCTTTATGAAACATTCATTGAAGGTTCATTTGAGGTCTAAACTGTACTGGCCTCTACTGAAATCTTGTGATTTTCTTGTGTTGATCGAGGAGAAACAATAGTGGCATATATTGTGCTAGAATTTGGATTAGCCTCTTCTAAAATAGTACATTTTACCATACCTGGCCTTTCCTTTTATCTTGCTTCAGTTTCCTTTCCCATCAGATTATTTTTTCTCATCCACTTTATTTCTCGATTACAATTGGTCCCCGTGTTTAAAGGGATTTCCAACAAGAAAAAGACAGACAATTTCCTTCCAATTACACAAAATAAATTTTTTTTCCTTCCAATTACAAAAAAGGACAAAAATTGTCTTCCAATTACAAAAAGCAGACAAAAATTGTCTTCCAATTACACAACAAGTCAAAAATCACCTTCCAATTACACAAGAAGACAAAATTGATTTCCAATTACAAAAATAGACAAAAATTGCCTTCCAATTACACAACAAGAAAAAAAATTCCTTCTAATTACACGACAAGACCAAAAGTGCCTCCCAATTACACAAAAAGACAAAAATCATCTTCTAATTACACAACAAGACCAAAATTGCCTCCCAATTATAGAAAAATACAAAAAATCACGTTCCAAAAATTGTCTTATATTTACACAACATGACAAACATTGTCTTACAATTACACAAAAAGACAAAAATTTGTCTTCCAATTACACACTATATGCCTTCTAATTACAAACTTGCTTTCCAATTACATTAAAAAATATAACAAGTATTTTTTGTTGATGTTGTTGTTTTTGTTTGCATTTTTTGTTGCTATTTGGATTTCAAGTAAGTGGAAAACACGAGACTTGAGTTCAGTTGGGCACTAGCAACAACGCGCATGTATTTCTTACAAGAGCACATGTGCATTCTTAATAAGACCATGCACACATTCTACAACATGCACATGATCTAGAGTGTGCATGCATTCTAGAGCATACACGCATTCTAGAGCATGGATTCTCTTGTGATTAATGTTCCAAATGCTCATAAATGGCCAAATACAAATGGATATAATGTCTAAGATATGGGTGCTAAGGGATTAGTGTCACGGGAATAGTTGGGAAGTGAGGACCCAAGGAAAGAGGGGGTTGTAGTGAGTGTTGTGGGGACTACGTTGAAGAGATAAAGGGTATTTAGGATCAATTAATGAAGGATCCAAGGAAATAGGGATAGGTTTTATGGAATTCAGGGAGAAGGGTTGTGGCTAGGGCTACGGTTAGCATTGAGGGGATACAGGCTAAGGTTATGGACTAAGGGAATGTGGGAACTAGGATGAAGGGGACCCAAACCTAGAAATAAATGGTGTGAATGTGCATAGGGGTAGGAATAGGGACCTAAGGTAGAGGGGATAGGGAAGGGATAGGTCCCTAGGGAAGATGGTTTATGGGAAGTGCCCCCCCCTCTCTCTCTCTCCCACTTATATCTCTCCCACTCACTCATACTCTTCCCCATGTCTCTGCCTCACTCACTCTCCCTCTCTCCATTTTCCCCTCTCTCTCTCTCATATTCTTCCCCCTCTCTTCCCATATCTCTCACCATCCCTACCTCTTTATATCTATCTCTACCCCCATCTCTCTCTATCCCCCTCTCACTCTCCACC
>SNQJ01S0107996.1:0-10627 GCA_010110895.2 Picea sitchensis
ATCCCACCAAATCAAATAAGCGAGTAAGATCCAAACCGATTAGAGGCCACCTTACCTTCTAGAAGATTCCCTTCTAAAACATTCATGAAAAATGACTTTTTCCATGCTTTAAGCATCGTCGCACCCTATGTACAAGAATCATGCGACAACGTCGTAGCCCAAGTATACTACAAGATGCAAAGATCATGCATCGTCACACCCCATGCATATAGAAGGGTGCGGCGACCTTCTTTTATATGGTTTTTGGCAGAGGAAAGTAAATCACTTTTCCCATAGAGAAAGTCTCTTTTAACATTTTTAGGGAACATGAACACATCTTGTCAAGTGATCACTAAGGTGAAAAAAATAATGTGTAACACCCATAGAACAATCTGTAGCCTTGTTTGAACTAGTGGTTTCAGCAGCGCCGATCTTAGGAGGAAAATTTCAAATTGATAAAAAATTAGCAACCTCATAAATGACCAAATATTAATATTCCTTTTGAAGACAAGGGTGCTGAAAACAATGAAAGACATGACATCAACTAATGATAGAAAATGATGGTAAAGGAGTATAAGGAAAAATATGCACTACGAAAACGCCTAGTGAGTTGGCATCGCCCTTTTCAAAGTTTGATTTGACTCCTTAACAGACATAGGGACAACATGTAAATTTTAAAGAGCATGAGTCCATGGAGTGACTTGTCAGGTCGTTAGGATCATGGGGTCAATAATGCTTGGTGTCAAGTCAAAATATGAGTCAAAGATATAAACCATAAAATGAACCTAAGCTACAACCATATGTGTGGGCCAAAAATGTGAGAAAAAATCCAAGTCTTTATTTGTTTAGACTAACCTCAGCAAATCACAAAGAGAAAAATAAAGCAAACCTAAAGACTAAAGGATAAAAATGAAAACCTAAGGGACAAAAGAACCATGAAAAATTCATGTGATAACACTACACAATCTTCAATTGATTTTTCATATGGTCAGTGTATATGTTACCTATGTGAGGTATACTCGCGTGTGACTTTTTTTGGCCTCGCCTCGCTTTCCCCAAAGGCTTTTTCTAAAATATGGGATAATGCGTGAAAACTTATATGGTATCATGTTGATGTCATCCTATTCCTCATGACATATGCTAACTTTGAGATTTTCCATGGTGATTGTGTCTGTTTTGGTTGGTCGATGTTCAATTATGATGTTTGGTCGGTTTGGTTTATCTAGTCGGTCAAAATCCTCTGGCCGAAGTGCCCAACTATGTCGTCTTTTGTTTTCTTGTTGACTTGATTAATATTTTTTCTTTTGAGGTCATGCTTGCGTTGTTGATGGTACTCCTATTTGCTTGCTTGATTTTTTCCTCATTTTCTTAATCTTCGAAATTGACACTTGTGAGCTCTTTCTTCAACTGGCTAATTAATTTCTCTTTAAATTGATCGATTAGTGTTCTTGTTCAAGTAGTGGCACAAGTCGCATATGGACATTGGATTTATTTATTTATTTATGTGTTTCTTCTCTAATTACTTCTGAGGGACTTTTTTCTCTCCTCATGTTGAAATGTGATAGTCATGAATGAATTTATTGAATGTATTCATCCAGTCATATAGCTTGTAGTAGACAATTTTTTGTTAACTATCATGAATAATTGATTACTTTGGATTTTCTTAACTTTTCTTAGCATTTATATATATATTCAACTTGGGTCTCCCTTATGGATTTTCGATCTAGTTGAGCCCTACTAGTGTCCCTAAGGAGGTTTTCGCCAGTATCTCTTTACGAGACTATGTATGATATATTTTTAGTCAGGCCCCATTGAATAATTTCTCGAAAGGGTGCTCTTGTAGCATTTTAAACTGTATTTCTCTCGAGACTCGAATGTCCTCAATCACGTATGGACCCAACCATGCAGTCTATAGAGTACTTGGTTTACCTTTTACTTGACTATAATATAGAAGTAGCAGGTATACATTACTGATGTATTTATTCTTATTGTGTAGATCATGCCAAGAATTTTGCTGACTTTCCTGAATTTCCCGATGTTGTTGTGCTAGCATCCTTTCTTCTTCTAATTGGTTAAATTTGTATAAGAATTGTCTTGTATTCACCATGTGATAAAATTCCAAAAAAGAATCTATCTAACCTGCATTGGCACAAAAATGTAGTGGGACCACTGCTTCTTGGCCATACACTAGTTTAAAGGGTGTTTTTCCAATCGATATTTTCTATGTTGTTCTATATGCCCATAATATTGTTGGAACTTTGTCATTGGAGTCATCTCTATCAAGACCGCATATTTTCGTGAGGCCCTTGTCTAATGTTTTGTTAAATTACTCAAGGGCCCCATTATCTTGTGGATGATATGCAGTCATTCTTCTATCGTCGATCGTGAATTTCTTCAGCAATACTTTGATTTTACTATTGACAAAGTGTTTTCCTTGATCACTAATTATCATTAAGGAACAACCAAATCTGGTTACTATATTTTCGTAAATAAACTTTGCAGTCGTTTCCTTTGTACAGTGCTCGATTGGTTCTACTTCTACTCACATTTTTAAATACTCGATGGATGTAATAATGTATTTTTCTCCCGACCTTTTGTCTCTTTTTTGGAAAGGACCGACAAACTCAATAGCCAATATTTCAAATGGTAAAGTGGGGTTTACCAAGTGCAAGGGAATTTTGTTCTTCCATAAGGTTCGGCCTAACCTTTGAAACTTGTCAAATTTATTTACTTGTTCTCGACAATATTTATGTAAAGTCCACCATGAGAGAATGGCTTGAAGGATTTTCCTGTCTATCGTGTCGGCTTGAAAATGACCCCCTACTGGACCTGTGTGTGCTTCATTAATTATGTCTTAACGTTCATGCTCTAAAGCATATCTTCGCAGAATGTTTTTGATTCCTAGCTTGTAAAGATATCCATTCATGAGAGTGAATGGTGCAACTTTCATGGATAGTATATTTCATTTATTGGTTGGGAAATATTCATGTTGTTGAAATTACTAAGACAACTGAGAGGGGGAGGGGTGAGTTAGTTGTTACTATGCTTAAACATTTTTATGTCTGTTAAAATATTGTTACTCTTATCCAAACGATAATCAAGATTATGCAAGACATAAACAACAGAAATGGTAAACATTAATCACACATATGATATACACAAAGAAAGATATTCATGAGGAAACCCATAAAGGGAGAAAACCTCTTCTTCTTATAATGATAATAAATCTTTTAATTTTTGTACATAATCTATCTTTGAGAACCAACTCAAAATGTGGCTACAACCTCTTCTTTAACAAGTTGCAACTTGTAGAGAGAAACAACCCTCAAGTTTCTCTAGCACCCACTAGAAAGAAGCATATTTTCTCCTTATAATTTCCATCACCAACTGGATGGAAGCACCTACTTCCACTTATAAAAGCACCAACTTGCACACAAAAAACTCTTTGTTTTCCCTAGCACCACCCTGCCACCCTATTTTCTAGCCACAACTAGATGGAAGCTACAACTCTCAGTATTCAAGCACCAACTTGAATAAAAGAGGACCATAATCCTCCCCAGCACCACCCTACCACCCTGATTATAAATCTTTACTTGAATAATACCTTACAACAATATAGATATTTCAACACTTACCACTTCTTCTCTGTTCTGCAATTCTTCTCTGCTTCTGTCTATTCATGCTTGGCTCCACATGCATTCTCTTTTCTGTTCTACAATTATGCTCTACTTCTGTATGTTCATGCTTGGATCCACTTGTTGTCTATTTTTTGTTCTACAATTCTTCTTTGCTTCTGTCTGTTCATAATTGGCTCCACTTGTTGTCTCTTTCCATCTGCTCTTTCTCTATTCTTCTCATGCTCTTAGTTTCTTGTACATTCTATTATTTTCACCATTTCTTCTCTGTCCATCTCATGTTCTTCATCTCTGAATTTTTTCTCTCTCTGTTCATATTGTAATTTTCATTACATGCAGTTCAACTCATTTTACAGAGAAACGACAACCTCACTTTGTCACAACATTTTTCTTTTATGCATATTCTCATAATCCATTACACTACGAATCTCAAATTCCCAAGAAAAATGATTCATTTAGTATAACTGAATCATAACTAGTCAAGAAATCATGAATTGAAACAACAACCCTTCGATCAGAATGTCTATTTAATCAACGATGTTGGATTATACACGCAAAGGATTTTTGAATTTTCAATGTGTAAAATACAGTGTGGACAGATTTGAACAATTGATATCTTACTGGAGGATGAAGCCACAGATCAATGATTCAAATTACATCGGGTCCTCACGAACTATACCCATGCGAACTAACACCGGGCGCAAAATTCCTCTCTATGTGACCACATGCCAATCAAAAATGTGCTTCGCCACTTCACGCGTTGGATATTCTGTTGTGATTCACCTCTATTTTCCCAACTCTGGAAACTTTGAGGTAGAGCCTAGTAATGCTATCTCCTTCCCCTATTATCTGCTAATGTGACCACTGGCTGGGACTTGGGGCCAAGCACTTCGGGACTTCTCATTTTGCAAACTTGCGAGTTATCTCTCCTCCTTTCTCTGATGTTCGAACTTACGAACTTCACCGTGTCAGATCAATGGTCCACAACTGTCTATGATCCGACGACCCATATCTCCTCTTCGCGCTTCGAAACTTCTCACTTAGCGATGTTGAAAGTTAGTTTGCAGTGTCAGATCAACGGTTCCCGATGTAGTTTCTTTCAAAACTTTGTCTCGTGATTCCTTCCTTCCTTCTCACAATTTGCAGTTTAAATCAATGACAAAACTGACATCACACCAAACAAAGAGCTCACAAACAATCTCCCCCTTTGACATTTATGGAAACTTTCTACATTCTGGCAATTTTGCAACAGTATCTTTCCTTCTCCCCCTTTGACATCAATGACAAAGGAAACACACTCCCGCTGTCAAATATGAATGGAAAAACCAGAACAATATTCACCAAAAATATAACATATAATCAATAAGTACTCCCCCTAACAAGGTGAACATATTAGATGAAAGAAGATATGACCCCCAACTTCTGACGAAGATATTCAAATGGTGTCTTTGCTACTGGTTTAGTAAAGATATAACCTATATGTTCTGTGGAAGGAATATAATTCAGCTGAACAACTCTATTTGTAACCTGCTCTTTGATAAAATGGTATTTTATTGGTATATGCTTAGTCTTTGAATGAAGAACATGATTCTTCAAGACACTAATGGAACTAGTGCTATCACAATGAAGTGGAATTGGATTAGTATAAGTTACCTTCAAATCTCCAAGAGTTTGTATCATCCATAATATCTAAGTGCAACAAGTAGAAGGAACAATGTAATCTTCCTCTGTAGTTGATAAAGAAATAGATCCCGCCTTCTTACTAAGCCATTCTACTAATGAATCACCTAAGAAGAATACACCTCCACTGGTGCTCTTTCTCTCATCCAAACAATTTTCCCAATCAACATCTGAATATGCAATTAATTGAAAATTTTGATTTCTAGGATACTAAAGACCACAATTCATTGTGCCCTTCAAATATTTGAATATCCTCTTGACAACTGCTAAATGACTTTGTTTAGGAGCAGACTGATAACGACCTACCATTCCAACAACTTGCATTATATCAGGACGAGATTTTGTGATGTACAAAAGACTTCCTATCATTGATCAATATGCTCTTTGATCAACATCAGGTGAAATATCATCTTTATTGAGCTTGCATCCAACCACCATAGCTGTACTAACAGGAGAGGAATATTCCATCTAAAACTTCTTCAACATCTCTTTCAAATACTTTTCTTGAGAGATAAATAATCATGCAGAACTCTAATTGATTTGAAAACCAAGAAAATATGACAGATCTCCTATCATGGACATCTCCAACTCAGTTTGCATAGAATTAGAAAACCACTGAACATAAGGGTCATTAGTAAATCCAAAAATAATGTCATCTACATAAACCAAAACAACTAATAAATCATCACCTTCAGACTTAATGTATAGATTACTGTCAACAATACTTTTCTTGAACCCTTTATCCTATAAAAAATTGTCCAGTCTATAATACTAGGCTCATGATGTCTATTTTAGTCCATATAATGTCTTTTTCAACTTGCAGACATAGTCAAGATTATCTGTCAATGAAAATCATTCAGGTTTCTCCATATATACTTCTTCCTCTAGATCTCCATTAAGAAATGTTGACTTAACATCCATCTGATATACTTTAAAGTTATTATGACATGCATAGGCAAGAAACAATCTAATGGCTTCCAATCTTGCCACTGGTGCAAAGGTTTCATCAAAATCTTGTGCTTCAACTTGTGCATACCCCTTACAAACCAATATGGATTTATTCCTAACATTTTTTCCTTGTTCATTCATTTTATTCTTAAATACCCATTTGGATCCAATTACATTCTTATCTACAGGTCTAGGAACAAACTCCCAAGTATTTTTCTTCTCAATCTGATCAAGATCTTCATTCATATCTCTAATCCAATCATCATGATTGTTGGCTTCATAAAAATTTGTAGGTTCAATCATCGATAGGAAAGAAATCTGATATTTTTTTGAGTCTTTAATCAATTTCCTTCTTGTCTGAACTCTTTTATTCATATAACCAATTATTTGATTTTCAGGATGATTCTTTCTAACAATTCTGAGAGGCGGTTTTGTTTTTGCATGCTTATTTCAATCTGCTCGAGTGTTTGTATTTTCATCTAACTCGGAGTCTTCTCTTTCTGATTCTTGGACCTGTTCATATTCAACTTCAACTATATCCTTTGTGGTTGATTCAACACTGCTTACATCTCATACCGGGATTTCTTCATCAACTTTTATGTCAATACAATCAACCAATTTATGAAGCCTCTTATTATAGCATCTGTATCCTTTACTGTTTGTAGCATACCCTAAGAATATACCTTGATCATCCATATCATCATATCTTCCAAGATTTTCATCATTATTCTTGATACAACATTTACTCCCAAAGACTTTAAAATGATTTATTGAAGCAGGTCTTCCAAACCATAGTTCATAAGGAGTCTTGTCACTGTGTGGCCTGAGATGAGCTTTGTTAAGAATATGTACAGGTGTATGAATTTCTTCTACCCAATATGTATGAGAAATATTCCTTTCATTTGGCATTGATCTTTCCATCTGCTAAACTGATCTATTCTCCATCTCAACTACTCCATTTTGTTGTGGAGTCCTTGGAATAGTATACTCTCTTTTGATCCCATGTTTATCACAAAACTATTTGAATTCCCCTGAACTAAACTCTCCTCCTCTATCAGACCTTACTTACTTCATGGTGTACAACTGAGAGGGGGGGGGTGAATAAGTTGTTATCGAGCTTAAACAATTATGCTTATTTTAAACTCTTTGGAGAGCACTGAATGACAATCACAATAATGTAGGGAAGTAAGCAATAGAACTTTTGGCATCATTCACACATATGAAATATACATAGACAAATATTTCTTGAGGAAACCCATAAAGGGTAAAAACCTCTTCTTCTTTATATGATAAGTAATCTTTACATTCTGTACATTATCATACTTATGAGCACCAACTCATAATGAGGCTACAACCTATGTTTTGCATGCTACAACTTGTTGAGAGCACCAACTCTTTGTTTTCTCTAGCACCTACTAGAAGGAAGCACCAACTCCCTGGTTTCTCTAGCACCCATTAGAAGGAAGCACCAACTCCCTGGTTTCTCTAGCACCCATTACAAGGAAGCACCAACTCCTTGGTTTCTCTAGCACCCACTAGAAGGAAGTAACAACTCACTAAGTGTTCCAACACCAAATGGATGGAAGCACCAACTTCCAGTCACATAGGCACCAACCTGTATAATAGAGAACAACAGTTCTCCCTTGCACCACCCTACCATCCAGGTTTCCTTGGCTGCAACCAGATGGAAGCTACAACTCCCTGTGTTCAAGCACCCACTTGAACCTCTGAGGACAACAGTCCTCCCTAGCACCTCCCTACCACCCTAAAATATAAATCTTTTCTACTAAAACTTATTACAGTGATACAATGTTCATCAATGGCTTACCAATCTCATCATTGTTCTGCTACACTGCTCTGCTCCTGTATCAGTGTCTCTCTGCCTGCATCTTCTTGTGCTTTCTGATCTTCTGCATTTCTCTACAAGTGCACCTCAGCCTTCTTTTACTGTCTCAGCTATGCATCTATGTTCTTTTCTTCTTATGCACTTTATGCTCTGCATCTTATTTTGATCCTCTGAATTACGCCTCTTTTGTGTATTTCATCTCCTGCCCATAGCATCCATTTCCCCGTGTGTGATTCCTCTCTATAGTCGCCCCCATATCTTCTTTGTTCTTCATTCTTATAGTATCTGTGCACCTTGTTCATACCATATGCACAATGCTTCTGCATGCTCTTCATGTCAAGTGTTATGCCTAATCATCATTGCAACTCTTCAGCTTCTTTGGATGTTAAACCCATGTGTCCATCATCACTGGGTGTTATGTTGAGATTCCTTAGCCTGTCTACCAGTTGAGACTCTTTGTCTTCTCTGTCACAGTCAAGCTCATCCTCTCTATTACAGTTACAGGCTTCAACGCTCTTCCATCTGTCAATTTCCTCCTCAATAGTCTTCATTCCACTGGCAAATGCCTTGAGACTCTTCATCTTATCCGGCGATGACCCTGAATATCTCTTCCAATCCTCTGGTAGAAACAATCAGTGGTTTCTAGTAGTTACACTATGAACCACCTAAAACAGTATCAACAATTGAATCGCCATTGATCGATTAACTATGAAGAGAAACAGTAGCCCTTCGATCATATTCTTGATTAACCTGCACCGTTGGATTATAAATTATGGGTATTGTGCTTATTTTTCCATTTCGCAATTCGACATTTCAGCATTTTGGCATTCCTGTGGTGAAGAGTTATCTTGACGCTTGACTCCTCCAACTCCCGGTATCCGAAACTCCACTTGATGTGATTGTTTCGGGATTTTTGATGTTTCTCATTTCGGCACTTCGGGACTCCTGTGATGAAGAGTCTCGACTCATGACTCCTCTAACTCCCGGTATTTGAAACTCTGGTTGATGTGCCTGTTTTGGGATTTTCAGTGTTTCGCATTTCGGCACTTCGGGACTCTTGTGATGAAGAGTCTTGACTCTTGACTCCTCCAACTCCTCGTATCCAAAACTCCGGTTGATGTGCCTATTTCAGGATTTCGGTGTTTCGCATTTCAACACTTCGGGACTCCTGTGATGAAGAGTCTCAACTCTTGACTCCTCCAACTCCCGGTATCTGAAACTCCGGTTGATGTGATTGTTTCTTCATTTCGGGGTTTCGCATTTTGCAAGTTCCTGCTGTGAGTTACTTCCTTGACTCCTCCAACTCCCGGTATCCGAAAATCTGAAATGGAGACTTTGTTTCTGATACCCGAAATTGAATTTATCTTTTGATCTTGCCATGCGATCATAATTGTGTTGCTAGTCATGATATTTTCCATCAATGACAAACACGCATACTCTACACTCTGCATGCACCTTTGCACTATCACTTCTGGTCTTCACGAGCTTTCTCTGTTGTGTCTTCCCAAAATACTTTTGGTGCCTGCCTGGCACATTATACCTGTACTCAAGCCATCATCATTGTTTTACTTTCCTTCAATGACAAGCATACACTTCTTGTAAAACATGCCAACAATCTCCCCCTTTGGCATTGAGGGCAACAAAGGCACCCAGACCTGTTCTTTTCTCCCCCTTTGGCATCAATGTCAAAGAAAACACGCTCCCCCTAAGTTATTGTAGTATTTTTCGGAGGTATCAGATATGCAATCAATACAAACTCCCCCTAATAGGATGGACTCTCTTAGGTGTGAGACGGGATGACACCCAGCTTCTGTCAGAGATATTGAAATGGTGTCTTAGCTAGGGGTTTAGTAAAGATGTATGCTATTTTTTTGTGGTTGGAATGTAATGGACCTGAACAATCTGATTGGTGACCTGCTCTCTCAGAAAATGGTATTTTATGGGAATATGTTTGGTCTTGGAGTGGAATACAAGATTCTTGGACACACTGATGGCACTAGTGTTATCACAATGAATTGGGATTGGTGCAACGTATTTTAACTCCAAGTTTGCAAGTGTCTGAATCATCCATAATACCCGAGTGCAACAGGTAGCAGCATCAATGTATTGTTCCTCTGTAGTTGATAAAGAAATGGAACCTTTCTTTTTACTCAACCATGCTACTAGAGAATCTCCTAAGAAGAACGCACCTCCACTCGTGTTTTTCCTTTCATCCATGCAGTTAGCCTAATCAACATCTGAGTAGACTGATAATTGAAAATTCTGATTCTTAGGATACCATAGGCCATAGTTCATTGTTTCCTTCAAATATTTGAATATCCTTTTGACAGCTAGCAAGTGACTCTGTTTAGGTGCAGACTGATATATTCCTACCATTCCAATAGCATGCATTATGTCTAGGCGAGATGTTGTGATGTACAACAGGCTCCCTATCATTGACCTATATGAACTTTGATCAACATCAGGTGAGTCATCATGCTTGCTTAATTTGCATCCAGTAACCATAGGTGTGCCCACAGGTTTAGAATCTTCCATTTGA
>SNQJ01S0107996.1:10637-40169 GCA_010110895.2 Picea sitchensis
CATGATTCTTGTACATAGGGTGCGACGATGCTTAAAGCATGGAAAAAGTCATTTTTCATGAATGTTTTAGAAGGGAATCTTCTAGAAGGTAAGGTGGCCTCTAATCGGTTTGGATCTTACTCGCTTATTTGATTTGGTGGGATCATACTAATATCCTCATCCATCTCTCTTTCACACTATATAAAGAGGGATCTCTCACGGAAAAGGCTAAGGTTGAATAGGCAAAGAATTGTATGGAGAGTTCTACTTCATATTATGCTTGAGAGTTTTTCTTTAGTTCTTCAAGTCAGATTGTGGATCTTCTGCATTCAAGGCATTTGGAGCAAAGGTGTGTGTGTTGAATAAAAGAGCCATTGAAATGGGACCTTGAAACATCAAGGCATGGTTTGTATTATCCACTTTCTATCCACTTAATACAGTAATGCATTTCTTCCCTATATAAGCATCTTGCCTTCTATTGTATAATTCCTTGATCATATACATAGACTTCATTAGAATACATGTATCATTGTTTTCCCTCTTTGTTGGTTTGTGGTTCTTAGACATTCTTACTATTCTACAAACTCAAGGAAGGAACTACAAGGATGACACTAGAAAGGATCAAGCGTCGTTTAAAAGTTATGTCACTTGTACCTCATTAAACTAGTTCATATGATAATGAAGTTTAAGGCGAAGTGTGCATTCTGTTCTATTTTTTTCTAGTTTCCAGTGGGATCTAGGGAGATCTATTTTTTTCCGCACTTACCGATTAATCTGATAAAAATATTCGCGACCATACTGGGGATACAAATTTCTTTTGGTTTGTTTCCTCTTATTTTCTTTTAGCCTACCTTCTTTTGGTTAAATTCACTCTGAGGTTGTGGGTGATCCATCTGGACTCCCTGGGTTTGAAGGTTTAGTTATATTTTTTGTCTTTCTTTCATTTTTTCCTTAGTTTCAGAGATCATTGTATTGTTCTATATAGATAGACCATTATGACCCTATAATGTCTCACTCTATAGGTGCAGACTAGTGCAACGATGTCGCACTGTGCTCTATTGGGAGCATGTGATGACCCTAGATCGCCGCACTGTGCTCCACTGCATCCCATGACTATTCCTGTAGGAATTTTTGGAGAGAGCCATTTTTTATTTTTCACCCAGTTTTTCCTCAATTTCCTAGGATGAACTTCTGACACCAGTGATTGATTGATTTATAAGTTTAAAGCTTGCATTTGATTGATTTTCAAAAATTGGAATTTTTTCTTTGTAATTTTTCAAGTTTTACTTTTGATTTTTATCACAGGTATATAATCTATGGATCTTGGTCCTGAGTGCTTGTCTGACAAAGGGTCTTTGATTTATTTGAAGTTTTGGATTTTTTTTACTTTCCAGATTGTTTATTGATTGAGAGACATTTTTTTTTGCATTTGACAAAAGGTTTTCCTATCATTTTCATTTTTGTCTACATTATAGTTTTGATTTCAGAATCGTGTTGAGAATGTGTTAATTTTATTGGATTACGTTTTCTTCTCTTCATTATGTCTCTGATCTGATTTGAGAAAGAAAGAACTAAAGTCATTTCTTATTTTTAGTAATTGTTCATAATAAAATTGTTGCA
The DNA here is from genome assembly GCA_010110895.2 of Picea sitchensis. NCBI lineage: Eukaryota > Viridiplantae > Streptophyta > Pinopsida > Pinales > Pinaceae > Picea > Picea sitchensis. The sequence continues at coordinate 12,237 of SNQJ01S0107996.1, forward strand.
TTCAAAATATTTGTTAAAAGAGAAAATTGGAAAATTTTGTAGCTTTTGATTATTTGGGATTTTGTTTATTCAAAAATTGAGAAATTGTGTTTTGTAGATTTTGTATGTCAAAAGGATAGCTTCTCCCTACTGTAATTAGATTTCATTGAATTTAAAGATTTCACATTCATCTCTTCTTGAATTTTATTGGGTCAAGGTCACATACGTCATCAATTTTATTTCCATCTCTCCTTTGAGTAAACAACAACTTTTAAAATACAACGTAATTTTAAAATTTATTAGTAGCTTTTATTTTCTAGAAATTCTCTTCACCAACACTAGCTCGGATAACGCTTTGGAATAGGTTGTAAGGCACAATCTCCAAATAATCAAAACACACATTAGTATCTTGTGATAGGGAAAGTTCAAATCCACTTGCTACATTTTGTCCTGGGAAGCCCTTCTAACAAAAGGGTCAATCATGAGGTCACATTAGGACTGGCAGAGTTACTCACCCTACTTTTTCGGTCTTAGTGTAGAGATTGCACGTATTATTGGGGGTCACTTGAGAAGAAAATCATGTGGAGACCTTCTCGAGTTGATTTCGGGCTAGATACCCTGCCTTTGCGCATGGATCAGACTGTCGACTGTTTCCCCAGGAATCATTGTCGTAATTGGTAACCTTAGTATCTTATCTCTTTAGGGTCTTTACATAAGATGATTGTGAAAGGGAAAGTCTTCACGATACCTGGAATCGACATTGGCCAAACTCAATCGGGCTCCTTGGAGGGTATACCCATGATTATGTGTGGGAGCTTGCACCAAAATGTAAGTCCATTAAGCAGGTCGTCAACGTATCTTTTTCACCCGCTTTATCCCAACCCCTTATTGTCTTGATTTCGTGACGTTGGATTTCATTACCAACTAGTGACTTCGAAATAGGAAGGTTTGTTTTCTTGGTTTGATTTCTAGATTTTATTAGTAAGTGTTGTTTGTTTCTCTAGTTGTCCATAGATTTGTTTTGTTCTTTATTTGGTGTGGTCAAAATCGACCCTCATCGTTCACGTAGGATGAAAGTACTACCTCCAAAAGATCTGGAAAGTTACACCCCTTTGCTTCCTAACTCACTAGAGGGCTCTCCTGAGGGAGCAGTCAATAACGAATTAACCTCTAAGATTGGAAGTTTGAATTATTTAGAGGGATTCATAAATATTTCAGATTCTATAGAGGGATTCATACTTCTCATAAACCCATTATTGAATCTTAGAGAAGATCCACTTTTTCTCTAGCTAAATTCATTGGGAGAAATGTTTATTGAAGATCATAATCAAATACCTACTGGACCTCACATAGAGTCTGGTGTGGACGATCCACCCTTTCAGAGTGAGTCATTTAGATGTCCTAATCAACCTATGCCATCGCAAATGACTAAGATGTTTGTTACCTATACAGTACCTTTAGACCATTTTACTGGTAAAACCAGTAATGTCATCACACTTTCATACCAATTGTTGGATGGTTCTCACTCAATTATTCCTCTCCAGATTTCCCACTCTACCATGGTCCCACAAGCTACGATTGTGTGACATCCCCATCCGGTATGACTCCTACGATGTACAACTGATAAAAGAACCCTTAATTTTATTTGTTTTTGTGTGTAGGAAGGTAATAATGACATTATACTCAACATTGCAACACGATGATGAACACAATGCATGAAACTCACGCAACAACAACATAACGACCTAACATAAAAGAACATCAAGCACCTGGAAGCAATGTACGACATTCAACTGACGAAGAATAAGAATGACTACTCGCATGTCCTACCCTGCAATGGTTAGGACCTCCAGGACACATAAGCAACGCTCAAGCCCAGGTTCCCATCGATTTTGACCATTTAAGGTCTCAAGGCTGGCGACTGTTTTGAGGAACAAGGAGGTGTCTACATCCCGCTCGACACAATCAGACAAAGCCTAATAAGCTAACGAAAATCATCCTAACAACCCAACACACCCAAAATTATTTACAAAAGTAACAAGAACCCTTATAGTGAGCAAAACCAATCACATTGAACGTTTACAAAACCACGTACAAACATTAATTAATATTAAACAACAACACCCTCAACAGGAAGCGCAAGCTAAAAACGACTTCGTCAACAACCCAACCATTAATCAAGGCTAAAAGGTCAATATCTATGATTTAAATTGGTGTTAATTATAGATCAATTAACCAGTCTAAATTCCATTAGCCAACGAGTTACCAACCGAACTTAACATGAATTACGACTCAAATTTAGCGAGTCTGAGTTACCAATTAGGCGATATCTATAAATCCAACTAACATCAATTATATATCTAAATTTGCAATCTAGTCTTTACTCACCATACTAATTTTAATATTTATTACAACCTAAATGGACAATTCTATATTAATCTGAATCCCCATCCAACTAGCCACAAACTTGAATAACAACATTAACATTCTTAAAGTGGAATGCTACCTTTAGCATGTATGAACAGTTAAACCTCAACATTAGTCTAACTATAAGGACCGAACTAACCACACTAGCTATTTATTATCATTGAGGGGGAAACTGCCAGCTAATAACATTGTTGTAGCAAATCAACAAGGTAATTACATATCTATTGCATAACAATTTATTGCAGCAGTTAACAAGGCATTTAACATAATGATTAACATAACAATTAATTTAGCAATAACAGGGTAGTTTGCATGACTATTTTCATAATAAGTAATATAGCACTAACAAGGCGATTATCATGCTAGTTAACATAACAATTAATATAATAGTAGCAAGGCAATTTATATGACGGTTAACATAACAATTAATAGCGCAATAACAAGGCAATTTACATAATTGTTAACCATTTATCTCACTGCGGCATTTAATCAATAAGAAGGAATTGGTTGACCATTGACTCAGGGTAGCAATTAACATGGTAATTATTGGACCAAAGACATCATTGTAGCAATTATCCTGGCAATTAATAAGGCAATAATATAGCATTTATCATTTCAATTAACCTGACAATTACAACAAAAAGGGAAATGACTGACCATTAACATTGTTGTAGCAATTGTTCTCGCAATTGATAAGGCAATTAATATAGCAGTTATCAATGCAATTAACATGGTAATTACATGGCTAGTAACATCGTCGTGGAAATTAAAGTGTGGCTATGAGAAAGTTGGGTATACACTCAAGGAGAAGGAGAATAAAAGGGACAATACCAACTGCAGAAGGACCAACTCGTGGTCATGCAACAACACACTCAGTCAACATCAAGGAAACTTCATGCCCAATACAACAATCACATTCAGCAAATTAAGGGCAAAATCATGGTCAATTTCAGCAAGTGAGTTTATGATTTAAATTGCTAAAATCATGGGCAATTTCAACAACTCAGTCAACATTTTTAAGCAATTTTGTGGGCATATTAATCAACAACTCAGTCAGTCTATTAGTGTAATTTAGTGGGCATATTAAACAACAAATCAGTCAGTCTATCAGAGCAATTTCATGGGCATATTAACAACAACTTAGTCAAATTTCGAAGGGAAAAAATGTGGCATCAATTAATTGCAAATCGTGGGCATTAACATGAATCACATGGAAGAAAATTTTTAAAGCAAAACTCAGTCTTCATCAAGGGAAAAATCGCACCAAAGGTAAAATGAAATGCAGACAGAGAAATGATTCATTTTCCATTGCCAGAATACCCAATATAAAAGTTGCAGACAAGAATAATTCCTCTTTTCCATCGCCAGAATGCCAATTATAAAATTTGCAGACATGAAATCATTTCTCTTTTCCATTGCGAGAATACAAAATAGAAAAAAATGCAGTCACGAAACCATTGCGTTTTTCCATTGCCAGAATACCCAATATAAAAGTTGCAGACAAGAATAATTCCTCTTTTCCATCGCCAGAATGCCAATTATAAATTTGCAGCCATGAAATCATTTCTCTTTTCCATTGCCAGAATACAAAATAGAAAAAAATACAGTCATGAAACCATTGCATTTTTCCATTACTAGAATACCCAAAAATTTGCAGACAGGGAATCAATTCGTTCTTCCATTGCTATAACCCCAATACAACGCAGACAATAGTAAGAGAACGCAAGGATCCAATGGGAAAGGTCATGGAATGATTGCAGGGGTTCTATCAGTCAAGGCATAAAGAAAAGCAACCAGGACACCAGATAACCCACACAAAAAGGTCGTTGCCATATGGTGGAACCAACAATCAGCTAGGGAAAAACATCAAGGGTAGATGACTAACAGGTTCGTACTTCAGTCATCATCCTTGCACAGAAAAGTAGGGCGTTGAGATCCATAGGTCTTTTAACGCTAAGGCGATGACCGTAGATCAGGCTCCTGACCAACTGCTCAGGCGAGGAATGGTGAGATAGGGACGAAGGCTAAACAACCACAAAGGTCACAATCAACACAGCAAGGTGGTCAAGACGTGTGGGGAAATGAATCCATGAGAGTCAATATATCATCGATCTAGGATAAGAAAATTTCAGAAAACCATCTAGACAATCAGTTCACTTACCCAAGTAAAAATGCAGATTCGAGCATAAGTTCTAACACAATTTACCATACAAAATGAAGAAAGTGTATCATTTCCTGTTTGGAGTGGATGTCCCACATGCTCCTTGAAACTCCTGTGTGCCGACCGGAGAGACTTCACCGGTACGTCCCAGCCAATGCTAGGGGTACTCTTCTTCCCCCTTAGCCCCTCGAGCCACAAAGGGGCCACACACAAGGGGTGATTTTAAGGATGGAAATTTGTTTTAAAATGTAGAAACCTTGGCGAATCTTACTAATCCTTCATATGCCAACTATAAATGTTTGGCGATATTTTTGTAAAAATATTAAAATTTATAAGGATTTTATATAATTTTTTATAAAATTTTGGCGATTTTTAAGGTAAAATAATTTTATCCTATAGAATTTGGGCGAATAATTTTTAAAATAGCGAATCTAATATTTGGAAAAACCACGAAAAATTAGCCCAGGAGCGAAATTTATCCCCTAAAATCATCCATGCCACACACTCATTATCCAGAGATTTCGACTAGCTCCTAGGTCACCTTGTAAGGCCGAGCTACTGATGCAGGAGCATCGTGCAAAGCCCAAAGCACGCGACTAAGCCAAAGAAATAGTTGGACGTGTGGAGGAAGAAAAAGAGCACGTTTTCATAAGAACCGTTTTGAATTTTGAACTTAAAAGGCATTACTGTAATAATTAGGAAGAAGGCGTACTTTGCATTTATATCTTGGAGGTTGTAAACAGATCTTGAGTGATTTTCTCTCATCTGTCAATGTAAAAGACATTTAAGACCTATTAATGAAAGTAGGTAGACTTAGATTATAGATCAGATAGTTTAGAAGAGCAGGAGGAAAAACGAATATAGACACCCTCACTCTTTTATCATTGTATCATTAACATTAGCACAGGATAGAAGAAGAGAGCTATAACAGAGAGTTGGAAAGAAGAACCCATGTACAGGAGCTTTGAATTAATATATGAAGCTTTGAGTCAGATTTTATGGTGTTATGATGTTTTCTGTTTATACATGGTGAATGGTATGCTTACAGTTGTTTTACTCTCTTTGTTATGCATTTGTTTTAATACTGTGTGTATGTATGATTTCATGTTAAATGTTTGAAGTCTGAGAGAGAGAGAGAGAGAGAGAGAGAGAGAGAGAGTGAGTTTCAATTGTTTCTCTTCCTGAGTGAGAGAAGTTCCTGCAAGGAGTGTAGTGAAATGTCTGCAAGGTGTGCGTTGACTAGGGTTTTGAGTTTTATCTCAGAAATCTCAGGAGAGATACCATTGTTCTCATTCCAGCAAAAGTGAAGATGAAGCACAGAAGATGTGCAAGGTGTGCACATGCTAGTCGAGACCTTAACCTTATCAACTAAGGTTGAAAGGTGAGGGACTGCTATTGCAGAGGGTGGATAGAGTCAAAGAATCAAATACCTAGAAGTATTTGAAATATTTCTGCAAGGAGCGTGCACAAGATTCCTTTCGAGACTTGAGTTGCAAGCGAAAGCTCAGGAGGGTCAGCACCTTTGAAAGTACTCAAAGTGAGATGGAGATTGAAAATGTCTCGTAGAAGTTAAGTCCTAGTGGGAGAACACTGGTTCATTTCGTAGAAGCTGTCAAGGAGGGAACGAGCGGTTTAAATTCTCCGAGGAGAGCTCGCTAGGTCACGAGGACCGTAGGATCCAGAAAAGATGCAAGGTGTATAGGGGCAGACGAACCCATCACTTTGGTATCAGGAATCAATGTGGACCATTGATCATGATTATTTTTGAGCCGTCAGATCATTTTGGGGATTCAGAGTTCGTAAGTCTAGAGTGTAAGCCAAAATCCGTGGTCATTCTAACTCCCGAATCGTGAAATAATTGTTAAGTGAAGGATTTCAGAATTCAGGATTTTGAAGTGTTAGGGGAATGGTAGTTAGAGGCTTGTTCAAGTCCTGAAATATGGGAAGAGTGACAGGTGGCGAGAGTCCATGTCAGAGTTAGAAAGCATTTGAGTGGACATGTGTCGCCTCTCCGTCAAATAGGCGGAGTCAAACCTCGTTGACCATTTTGGGGTTTTGGAGGTCGAAGGACTGGGAGCCTTGCATCCGGATTCGCGAAGTCACGAAGTCCAAAACCTCGATGAATTGAAAAGTCCACTGGGAAGCCAACCTTTGTTGAATGCATCGTAATTCATCATTTTGGGTTTTGGATGTTGTAGAGACAGGAACTCTCGACAATAGGGATCGCGGAATCGCAAAACCCGAAGTCCTAGTTTGGCGAAGGGCGCGATCTTACTAAGATCAGGAGACTTGAGTGATGCTTTATGGTTTATCACACAGGGCATACTCATAAGGACTCGTGGATACACTACCGAGTGTGTGAGGGATTCCCTGTGGGGAAAGCCAAAGAGTCAATCAGACTGAGGAAGGCATATTTAGAATGATCCTGAGAGGATCTTGGCCCGAGGGTCGAGGTCTGCGCCAATTGTGGTATTAGAGCTACAAAACAAGTCTTTTCTTTCTTTAGCAAAGAAAAGAGAACCATTTTACAACCATTCCACTAAGAAGAAGAGACAGGCCAATGTCAATGCCTGATCCAGCAATGGAAAGAGAAATGCGTGAGTTACATGCCAAGCTTGATGCCATGGAGACAACATAGAGGCACACAGTTGATGCTAGGGATATCAGCGAGGCTGACAGTGAAAATGAAGCTGGAAATGAAGGAGAAAAAGTTGCAGTCGAGGATGCTGCATATGAACGCCTATTCAGGGTTGTCGCAAGGATAGGTGCTAGAGAAAAAATGGACATTCCAGTGTATGAGGGAAACTTGGATGTTGAAGAGCTTCTAGATTGGATTAGAGCTCTAGATAAATACTTCGAGTATGAGGATGTCAAGGAAGACAAGAAATTCAAACATGTTGTCACTAGACTTAAAGGGCATGCAACACTATGGTGGGATGAACTGCAGGATGATAGACATTGCAAAGGCAAGAAGAAAATCAAAAGCTGGGATAGAATAGTTGCGAAGATGAAAGCCAAATTCATACCCAAGGACTATCAAATTACTCTGTTTCAGAGGATGCAGAATTTGAGACAGAAGCTGATGTCAGTGAAAGAATACACTAAAGAGTTCTACAAGATAAACATCAGAGCAGGTCATCGGGAAAGCGATGATGAAAAAGTTTCCAGGTACATGAATGGTATAAGATATGACATCCAAGATGAGATGAGCATGATGATCATTCAAACTGTAGAAGATGTTTATCAGATGGCTCTGAAAGATGAAGAGAATCTGAGCTGAAATCAAGGTCAAAGAGGCCGAGGTAGAAGTCAAGTCAGAGGCAAAATAATTGCCCAAGACAGAACTCAGGGACCTAAAGAAGAAGGGAAGAAACCTTAAACTCAAACTGAGAGAGTAAGAAGCTCACAGAGAGGGAAGTATGCTGATAGAAATGATTTTCCTCGAGCTAGAGGAAGAGGAAGAGGCCGAGGAGGTGAAGTGAAATGATTTGTCTATGGGAAAAATGAACATAAATCTTAAGAGTGTCCAGACAGAAAGAAAGAAGGTGGTGAGACTCACATTGCCAAAGCACAAGGAAAAAATGTTGAGGTAGAAGATGTTGAGGGAATATCCTTGATGATGAGGAAAGTTCTCTTGAAGCCGGAGAAGGAGGCAGAGAACCCAACCCAAAGGAACAATCTATTTCAGACTATTTTCAAAACAAAAGATAGAGTATTCAAGGTCATCATGGACAGCGGTAGCACAAACAATCTTATTTCTACAGAGATGGTAGAAAACATGGAGCTGTAGACTATCGTACATCCAAGCCCATACAGAGTTTTGTGGCTACAAGAAGGACATCAGGTAAACGTCACTAAATAGTGTTTAGTTGAATTTAAAACAAGAGGATATAAGGATGAAATATTATGTGAAGTCATTCCCATGGATGTTTGTCATCTATTGTTGGGTAGACCATGGCAATATGACAGGAATGTGATTCATGATGGGAGAAAGAACACATACACCCCGAAGAAGAACGGTAGGATGCACATGTTGTTGCCGATCAAGGACAAAGAAGTGAAACCAGAGGTGAGAAACACTGTACTTCTCATGAGTGGGAAGGAACTTCTTAAAGAGGTTAAGAAGAAGGAAGACACACAATTTATTGTGGTCAAGAAGCCTAGAATTGTTTTGACCAGTACAAGAGTGGATGATTTACCAGAGGAAATCTAGAAGTTGCTGGAAGAGTTCACTGATATAGTAGTAGATGAACTACCTTGTTCCTTGCCACCAATCAAGAGTATAAGCCATCACATCGATCTTATACCTGGAGTGAGTTTACCAAACAAAGCAGTGTACAGATTGACACTGCAGGAGGATGAAGAAGTCAAGAGACAAGTCCAGGACTTAATGGACAAGTGATTGATTAGAGAAATCTTGAGTCCATGTGTTGTACCAACAGTACTCAGCCCGAAGAAAGATGGAGGCTGGAGAATGTGTACCGACTGAAGGGCAATCAATAAGATTACCATCAGATACAGATTTCCATTGCCAAAGATGGATGATTTGATGGATTGCTTGAGTGGAGCAAGATTTTTTTCAAAGATTGATTTGAAAAGCGGATATCATCAGATTCGTATGAGAGAAGGTGATGAATGGAAGACAACATTCAAGACGAATGAGGGGATTTATGAATGGCTTGCCATGCCATTTGGTTTAACGAATGCACCTAGTACTTTCATGAGATTGATGAACGAAGTCCTGAAGGATTTCATTGGGAAATTCATCATTGTATATCTTGATGATATATTAATTTTCAGCAAGAGAGAAGTAGAGAACTTAAAGCATTTAGCTGCAGTGATGAAGAGATTACAACAAGAGAAATTGCTGATAAATATAAAGAAATCATCATTTATGAGGACATAACTAATTTATTTGGGTTTTGTTATCTCTGCAAATGAGTTGAAGATGTATCCTGAAAAGGTGAATGCAATCAAGAATTGTCCATCACCGAAAAGTGTGTTCGAAGTTCGAAGCTGCCATGGTCTAGCTAGTTTCTACAGGAAATTCATATGAAACTTCAGTGGAATTAGCGCACCAATGATGGATACGATGAAGAAAAAACATAAATATTTTCACTAGATAGAGGAAGCAGAGAAGAGTTTCAACCTACTGAAAAAGAAGATCACTGAGCAATCAATTTTGGTTTTGCCAGATTTCAGCAAGACATTCCAGGTCAAGTGTGACGCGAATGGATTTGCAATTGGAGTGGTCTTAAGCCAAGATGACGAGTCGATCACATACTTCAGTGAAAAACTGAATGAAGTGAAGGTTAAGTACTCCACATATGACAAAGAATTCTATGCGGTCATATAAGCACTGAAGAAATGGAGACATTATTTGGTTCATAAAGAGTTTGTTTTGTACAGTGATAATCATGCTTTACAATTCATGACTCGACAAGAGAAGTTGAACCAAAAACATGCTAAATGGGTTGAATTCATGCAGAATTTTACTTTTGTGACTAAGCATATTTCTAGAACTGCTAACAAAGTTGATGATGCTTTGAGCAGGAAATGTTTGCTTATGCAGGAATTTAGAGTAAAAAATTTGGGTTTTGATAACCTCAAAGAAATGTACAGGGATAACCTAGATTTTAAGGAAGCATATGAGGCATCTGAGAATCCAATTCTTAGGAACAGAAGCCAATGGACCGAATATATGATCCAATATGAATTGTTATTCAGGGGCAATCAACTATGTATTCCAAAATGCTCCATGAGGGAGAATTTGTTGAAAGAAAAACATAGTGGAGGATTGGCTGGACACTTCGGTCATGATAAGACGTTCTCAAAGTTGAATGGCTCATATTTTTGGCCAGCGATGAGGACAGATGTTAAGAAATTTGTGGACAGATGTAGGATTTGTCAGCACACAAAAGGAAAAATGAAGAATATAGGGCTATACTAGCCATTACCCATACCTGAGGGGCCGTGGGACGCAGTGAGCATGGATTTCATATTGGGATTGCCAAGAATGCAAAGAGGATGTGATTCAATCTTTGTGGTAATTGACAGATTTTCAAAGATGGCACATTTCATACCATGCCAGAAAACCAGTGACACAACTCATATTGCGAACCTATTTTTCAAGGAAGTCATCAGACTTCATGGCTTGCCAAGGAGTATTGTTTCTGATCGAGATACCAAGTTCATGGGACATTTCTGGAGGAATTTATGGAAGAAGATGGGGACAAGTTTGTCTTTTAGCTTAGTGTATCATCCTCAGATGGATGGATAGACAGTTGTTGTGAACAAGAGCTTGGGGGATTTGTTGAGAATCCTAGTGACTGAACACCACAGTCAGTGGGATCACATTCTGCCACAGGCAGAATTTTCTTATAATGATTCACTTAATAGAATCACAGGGTAGAGTCCATTCCAAATTGTATATGGAATGCAGCCAAGGGGAGTTTCTGAATTGAAAGATTCAGAACAAGATGAATTCAGAAGTGCTAGTGCAGAGGACTTTGTAGAAGCAATGAAGGAGCTTCACAACTGAGTCAAGGAACGACTATAGAATTCAAATCAAGAATACAAGCGCAGAGCAGATTGACACAGGTGAGAACTTCAATTTGAAGTTGGTGATCTGATTCTTGCACATCTGAGAAAGGAGAGGTTCCCAAGAGGAACATATAACAAACTGAAGATGAAAAAGATTGGACCATACAAGGTCATAAGGAAATTTGGGGCAAACGCATATGAGATTGAATTACCTGATGGGATCAGAATTTCACCGATATTCAATATTGTGGATTTGTACCCTTACAGAGCTGAAGAAATAGGAGCAAAGGAGGAGCAAAGAGAAGTTCAATGGAAGAAAGAGATGCATGTAGATGAAAAGCCGCAGATGGAAAGCATAATTGACAAGTTGGTTAACAGGAAGACCAGGAGAAAAGACTATTTTGAATACTTGGTCAAATGGAAGGGACATCCACTTGAAGATGCCAGTTGGGAAGATGAAGCGGAAATTCATAAGCATGGACAGACCGTGCAAGTGCTCACGAACAAGAGTTCTTGAAAATTTTCAAGTGAGGGAGTATGATGCAGGAGCATTGTGCAATGCCCAAAGCATGCGACTAAGCCAAAGAAATAGTTGGACGCGTGGAGGAAGAAAAAGAGCACGTTTTCATAAGAACCATTTTGAATTGAACTTAAAAGGCATTAATGTAATAGTTAGGAAGAAGGCGTACTTTGCATTTATATCTTGGAGGTTGTAAATAGATCTTGAGTGATTTGCTCTCATCTATCAATGTAAAAGGCATTTAAGCCCTATTAATGAAAGTAGGTATATTTAGATTATAGATTAGACAGTTTAGAAGAGCATGAGGAAAAATGAATATAGATACCCTCACTCTTGTATCATTGTATCATTAACATTAGCACAGGATAGAAGAAGAGAGTTGTAACAGAGAGTTGGAACGAAGAACCCATGTACAGGAGCTTTGAATTAATATATGAAGCTTTGAGTCAAATTTCATGGTGTTATGATGTTTTCTGTTTATACATGGTGAATGGTATGCTTACAATTGTTTTACTCTCTCTGTTATGCATTTGTTTTAATACTGTGTGTATGTATGATTTCATGATAAATGTTTGAATTCTCTGAGAGAGAGAAAATGAGTTTCAATTGTTTCTCTTCCTGAGTGAGGGAAGTTCCTGCAAGGAGTGCAATGAAATGTTTGCAAGGTGTGCATTGACCAGGGTTCTGAGTTTTATCTCAGAAAGCTCAGGAGAGATACCGTTGTTCTCATTCCAGCATAAGTGTAGGTGAAGCACAAAATCCGTGCAAGGTGTGCGCAGGCTAGTCGAGACCTTAACCTTATCATCTAAGGTTGAAAGGTGAGGGACTGTTGTTGCAGAGGGTGCACAGAGTCAAGAATCAAATACTTAGAAGTATTTGAAAGATTTCCGCAAGAAGGACATGCAGGATTCCTTTCAAGACTTGAGTTTCAAGTGAAAGCTCAGGAGGGTCAACACCTTTGAAAGTACTCAAAGGGAAACGAAGATTGAAAAATTCTCGCAGAAGTTAAGTCCCAGTGGGAGAACACTGGTTCATTTCAAAGAAGATGTCAAGGAGGGAATGAGAGGTTGAAATTCTCCGAGGAGAGATCGCTAGGTCGTGAGGACCGTAGGATCTAGAAAAACTACAAGGTGTATAGGGGCGGATGAACCCATCACTTTGGTATCAGAAATCAATGTTGATCGTTGATCATGATCTGTTGTGAGCTATCATATCATTTCGGGGATTCAAAGTTCGTAAGTCTAGAGTGTAAGCCAAAATCTGTGGTCATTCTAACTCCTGAATCATGAAAGAATTGTTAAGTGAAGGATTTCGGAATTCAGGATTTTGAAGTGTTAGGAGAACAATAGTCGGAGGCTTGTTCAAGTCTTGAAAGCTGGGAAGAGTGACAAGTGGTGAGAGTCCACGTCAGAGATAGAAATCATTTGAGTGGACAGGTGGTGTGTCTCCGTCAAATAGGCAGAGTCAAACCTCGTTGACCATTTCGGGGTTTTGGAGGTCGAAGGACTGGGAGCCTTGCATCTAGATTCGCGAAGTCGCGAAGTCTGAAACCCTGATGAAGTGAAAATTTCATTGGGAAGCCAACCTTTGCTGAACACATTAAAATTTGACATTTCGGGTTTCAGAGGTTGTAGAGACAGGAACTCTCGACAACAGGGATCACGGAATTGCGAAACCCGAAGTCCCAATTCGTTGAAGGGCACGATCTTACTAAGATCGAGAGACTTGAGTGCTGCTTTGTGGTTGATCACACGAGCCATACTCATAAGGACCTATGGATACACCACCGAGTGTGTGAGGGATTCCCTGTGGGGAAAACCAAAGAGTCAATCAGACTCAAGAAGGCAGATCTTGGCCCAAGGGTCGAGGTCTGCGTGAGCTACTACTCCTCACCAAGCTGGGTATCCCAACTCCCACAAGTTAAATCAGTCAAGTAGATATTTTTGCAGTGTAACGTTACACAAAACAGAAGAAGATCCAACCTCCATCTCCTCCCTTCATTATATAGAGTTTCGTGGTTCCTTACTTTCCAAAAATCACATTTAGTTAAGTTTTTAAAATTTAATTCCTAAAAATTCGTCCCCATACAAGTGTCACCCATCCGCTTCATTCCTCCAAAAAATAATTTCTTTAATTAATTAATTATCTTTATTTCCCTCACCCACCTAAATTTACTCCTAGAATCGCTCCTAGGTGTCCCCAAATTCTCTTACAGGTTTTAATGACTTTCCCCACTATTAATTTGCTAGTTCAATTTAAATTAGAAAGCTCTTAAATGGTAGATACTTTACTAAGTTTGACTTTTCTCTTTTCCCCTTTTGTTTCCTTTTTTTCTTTTTTTGTGTTTCCTTCTTTTCCTAGTTTCCTAATATTTTAGATTTTTCCCTCTTTCCCCTTTTTATTTAGAACTCAGAAAGGCAGGTGTGGAAATTAACCCTTTTTCCCTTTTCACTTTTAATTAATATATTTTGAATTATCATAAAATATTAAAACGATTAATTCCCTTTTTAAATTTTATTCCAAGAGATTTTTATGAATCATTTAAATTTCTTACTCCCTTCGTGTTACAAGATTTAACAAAGATCATACTCTTTATTTATTTTGTTTTTATTTTTATTATTATATATATATATATATATATATATTTTTAATAGATAGATAAAATTTTACCACTAGCTTAGTTTAGAATTAAACCTTAATTTTTTGTACTGGGTGACATTTAATTAGGGATTTTTTTTTTGCTTTTTTGTTTTTTAAATCTTCACATGTTATTCGTCCTAAGGCCATCTGGGTTCATTCATCTATCATCAGCAACGCAACGTGCCCTTTAGGACGCACTAGGTGCTCCAAGGGTGCCACTCGCCCCAATCTGTTTCCCTTGCACAACGTGCCCTTCAGGACACAATACATGCTCCAAGGGTGCCACTCGCCTCTTGACTGACTTGGTAGACATCAAAAACCCCTGGATTCAATACTCCAGTAGGTGAACTTGTGGGAGACTAAGGGCCTCTAAGGAATAAGGACCCCACCTTATTTCGCGTCCCTTAGAATCATCGTGAGCGACTGTCGCAGTCTGCCTTCACGACATCGTGGGTCCTATCGAACTAGGTAAACGCTAACCTACAGTTCAAGCCACAACGGGAGTGCTAGTAGGTTGTGGCAGGGCTGTTGTCCACACCTCTCCCTCAACATCTCTGGTAGTCATGCGTGACCCCTTTACTCCACATGTAAGTCTAGTCAGCAAACTATCGTCNCAACAAATCATGTCTGAACATATCCATATCATATCATCTAATCAGATGCACTAATATCATAGTAAAACAATCAAACCCCAATGGTACACTCCCTGACTCGATCTGGAGTCCAAGGGGTTCCATCTATGCCTCTGCATCCTCGAGGTCTAGAATCCTACACACTCAGTAAACCAAGTCAATAGCACCAGTCTATGTCAATGCAGTAAAAAAACATGTCATCAGCCCATAATGTCTCATAATCAAAATCAAATGTTTTAATAGCATAATAATCTGGATCACTTGCGAGCAAGTGTCCTCAAAAGAATAAGTTCGGTCAACGTGCCAGAGTGAGATGTTACATACACCCCTCTTGGTCTAAACTTCGTCTCGATGTTTCATGGTATAAATGCCGAAATAAAGTGTATCACAGTGTCATAAGTCTATCTGTCAAACAAAAATGGAAACTGCTGGTGCATATCATATGCGTCCTCCCAGGCCACCGAGTGTGGACTATAATTGTCCAACTAGATGTTGACCTGATCTACTATTAGACGTCGTAGCTGTCGAATGCGATGATCCAAAATGCGGATCAGCTTAGTCGTGAGCACCCCCTCGTCTGACACTTGGAAGGAAATCATGTCAATAACATGTGTAGGATCACTAATATAATGTCTCAAAATAGATACATGAAAAATATCGTGCATGTGCCTCAAAGAATGAGGCAAGGCTAGTCAATAGGCCATGGGCCCCTTTCTCTCCACAATATCGAAAGGTCCCATGAACCTAGGAGAGAGTTTAGGTCCCATCCCAAACTTGATCGAACTCTTATGTGGTTTAACCCACAAGAAGACTCGATCGTCGACCTCATAACTACGGTAGACACGGTGCGCATTGGCATAACTCTTCTGTCGATCCTGCACTTCTTTAATCCTTTGTCTTATTTTTTTCATTTTCTCTTCCATTTCTTGGATCGCTTCTGGTCCCACCAGGACCCTATCCTCAAGTCGATCCCAACTCAAAGGCATCCAACACGGTCTCCCATAAAGGAACTCGAAAGGAGCCATCTTAATGGTGCTCTGGTAACAATTGTTCTAAGCAAACTTCACTAGTGGAAAGAATTCTTCCGAATGCTTTGGTTGGTCCATCACGTACATGTGCAACATGTCTTCCAAGGTCTAGTTCATTCGTTCTGTATGCCTGTCATTATTTGGGTGATACGCAGTACTAAAGTTAAGTTGGGTTCCCAAGGCCTCTTGGAAACTCGTCCAAATTGTCTAGTAAACACCGATCCTCGATCGGATATAATCCTGTTAGGCACGCCATGCAGCCTCACAATCTCACTGATGAAAACTCTACCTATGTCAGGTGCCTGATACGTCGTACGCACAGGAATAAAGTGAGCACTTTTCATTAGAGTGTCTACTAGTACAAAAATCGAGTCATGTCTCCTTGCCATAAGTGGCAATCGAACAATAAAATCCATCGAAATAACTTCCCATTTCGATTCCGGAATAGCCTGTGGTTGTAGTAATCCTGTTGGGTGTCTATGTTCCGCATTTACTTGCTGACATTCTAGACATCTGGCCACATAGTTGACTATGTCTACCTTCATTCCCTTCCAGAAGAATAAGGGTTTAAGGTCTGCCCTCATCTTCATGACTCCTGGGTGAGCCATGTAAACTACTCTATGAGCCTCGCTCAGGATCAACATCCTCAACTCGTCATTCGGTGGTACGTAGATCCAATTTTTAAACCTCAATAATCCATCGCTATCAAATGAAAATCCTTCAAATCGTGGTACCATCATTGTGTTTTTTCCGATAAAACCCTCGACTGCTTTGTACCAGTCATCATCATGCTGTAAAGTTAGAACCTTTTCACGCAGATTCATCTTAAGAGGCAGCACCGAAAAGATGCATGGTCTCTGACTCAATGCATCCTCCACTTGGTTCAATGTTCCTTTTATGTAAGTAATATCAAAGTCATACTTGCTAAGCAATCCTGACCAACGTCGTTGTCGCACGTTCAGGTCGCTTTGCGTAAATATGTGTTGTAGTCCACAGTGGTCATTCTTTAGTTCAAATTTTCGTCCAACAAGGTAGTGTCTCCAAACCTTCAAGGCATATATGATGGCTAACAACTCCAAATCATGTGTCACGTAGTTCTCCTCATGCCTTCTCAGTTTCCTCGAAATGTAAGCGATCACTCGTCCGTCTTGCATCAAGACCCCGCCTAAGCCTTCCTTGGATGCGTCAGTGCATACCAAGAAGTCCGCGTCCATGTCAGGGACCTTTAGTATCGATGTTGTTGTCAAAAACTCCTTGAGCCTCTGAAATGCTTCCACGCATTTCTCGGTCCAAACAAACTTCTTGTTCTTCTTCTGCAACTCCATGATCAGATTTGATATCTTCGAAAATCCCTTGACGAACCATCGATAGTATACTGCTAAACCCATGAAGCTACGCACTTCCAGGACATTCATCGGTGCAGTCCATTCCATAATATCCTCGACCTTGGCTGGATCTAGGACGATGCCTTTGTTGGAGATGACATGCCCTAAGTAGTGAATCTTTGATTGATAAAAAGAGCATTTGGAAAACTTCCCATACAGTTTATACTCTCACAAACATTGTAGTACCAAGTGCAAGTGCTTGTCATGCTCCTTCGTCGTCTCAGAGTAGAACAAAATATCATCAATGAATACTTGGACGAACTTGTCCAAGTACTCCCAGAACACCCCATTCATCAAACTCATAAATACTCCTAGGGAGTTTGTCAGTCCGAACAATAAAACAATAAACTCATAATATCCAAAACTCATCTTAAAGGCAGTCTTAGGGATGCCATCTTCTTTAATCCATAACTGGTGGTATCTTGATCGCAAGTTGATCTTTGAGAACACCGCTGCACCCTTCATTTTATCGAACATATCATCAATTCTCGACAATGGATATTGATTCTTGATCGTGGCCTTGTTCAGTTGACGGTAGTCAATGCAGAGCCTCCACAACCCATCCTTCTTTCGTATGAAAATAACAGTTGCACCCCACGGTGACACACTAGGACGTATCAGTCCTTGGTCCAACAATTCCTTCAGTTGCATTCTCAACTCTTGTAACTTCGGGGTTGACATCCGATAAGGCGTTCTAGCTATCGGTTCAGTTCCCAGTTTAGGTCTATAGTAAACTCCAATTCCCTCTCCGGTGACATCCCAGGTAACTCCTCCGAAAATATGTTCGCAAAATGTCTCACCACTGGAACGTGTTCTAAACCTTCCTCTATTCCCTTCTCATTTAACGAAAGGATTGCATAGATATTGCACCCCTTGTGCATGCTCTTCCATAGCTGTAAGGAAGAGATGAACCTCAGGGAAACTCCCTAGTTCTGTCCTACAATCACACGTCTCCAACCCTCGTCATCGACCAAGCTCAACCATTTCGTCTTACAGTTGAGTATTGCGTCATGCGATTCCAACCAATCCATACCAATCATGACATCATAAGATCCTAGGATCGTGACGTACAGGTCGGCCCTTGTGACAAACTCTCCCAGGTTAAGGACACAGCCCGTAACCTTTCCTCCAACCTTTTGTTTGGCTCCCGAGGCCATCTCTACGAAGCTAAACTCATCCTGTTCGACTGCCTTTACCTTAATCCTTTTTAGCGTTGCACCCAAAATGAAACTCTCGGTAGCATCAGGATCTATCAAAATACTAAGGGTCTAGTCAGCGATGATACCTGTTGTCTTGAGCACAGTCGAATGATGCTCTTCCTGGCGGTTATTGACCACTACATGAATCCGATGGGCCTTGCCCATATCTCCCATGGTAGTAGGTCCAACTGATCCAGACGCTCTAGTCCTCTCCATAGGGTAGTCGCGCTGGTAGTGTGGCTCCCCACATGTCCAACACCCCTTCTTCGGCCCAATAGTCCTGGTACCGAAGTAGAAGATGATGGCCCACTAGCCTGGAATCCTAGTTTGTTATGCTGAATAGGCCTAAACTACTATTGTTGCGGTCGATGTTGTGGTCCCTGATAAGGTGTCCGCTGCTGAGGCATTGGTTGCCGAGGTGTAGTGAAAGTGGATTCCCTCTGGAAGCTACAATATCTTGATGTATGTTTGGCTGGTGTCTGATGCTGTTGTGCTCTAGATGACACCTGCCCTACTAGTCTTGCTGGAGTCCTAGTCTGACCCCCACTGAAAATCTCCTCCTCTACTATGAGGGATTTCTAGATGGAATCATGCAAGGTTTGAGGCATCAAAATCCTGACCTTTGCACGTATTTTTTCGTTAAGGTCGAACACAAACCTGTTGACCTTAAGTTTCTCAGTGTTAAGGTGCGGAGCATACCAGAGAAACTCCATAAAACAAGCCTCATACTCGGGCACCATACGACCACCCTGTCGTAAGGCATTGAACTCATTGAGATGACGCTCAATGAATTCCTCTGAAAGGTACCTCTCTTGGAACCATTCCTCAAATAGTTCCCATGACATATCTTCGACGACCAAGTTCAGCTGTGATAGGAGTGTATTCCACCATAGAAGAGTGCTCCCCTTCAGTTGAAAGATCGCCATGTGGACCTTCATGTTGGAGGTATAATCGTAAAGTGCAAATCATATCGCCATGTTCTCCAACCATGCCTCGACGGCTGTGCTGTCCGCGGCACCAAATAACTCGAGAAATTTGACCTTCTAGAGTTCACGATAAATGCTCCTAGTACTGACTGGAGCACGCAGTGGAACCTCAGCAGGTGTCAGTGCCCTAGCCTCATCTCTGTCCAAATGGCTGATCAGTGCCTCAGACATGTGCTAAAAAGGTCTCATCATTTTGACCACATCACCAACTGCTATATGCTCTTGTCCGACAACCTGCTCGTCTCCCTAGGGGTTAGATCCCTTAGGCATGGATGCTACTGGAGGTGTCGCGCCTCCTCTCCTAGCACCCTGTCGTCTGCCTCTGCGGCATCCTCTAACCATGATTACCTGCACAAATACAAGTCATCTCAATTAGTAACATTATAATCAAATCACATCAACGAAAGCCGTAGCGATCCCAAGTCACAGGTTGAACCCGCTCTAATGCCACATGTGACATCCCCATTCGGTATGACTCCTTCAATGTACAACCGATAAAAGCACCCTTAATTTTTTTTTTTTTTGTGTGTGTAGCAAGGTAATAATGACATTATACTCAACATCACAACATGACGATGAACACAACGCATGCAACTCATGCAACAACAACATAATGACCTAACATAAAATCACATCAAGCACCTGGAAGCAATGTACGACATTCAACCGACGAAGAATAAGAATGACTACCCGCCCATCCTACTCGGCAATGGTTAGGACCTCCAGGACACATAAGAAATGCTCAAGCCCAGGTTCCCATCGATTTTGACCATTTAAGGTCTCAAGGCTGGTGACTATTCTGAGGAACAATGAGGTGTCTACATCCCTCTCGACACAAGCAGACCAAGCCTACTAAGCTAAGGACAATCATCCTAACAACCCAACGCACCCAAAATTAATTACACAAGTAACTAGAACCCTTACAGTGTGCAAAACCAATGATCACATTGAACGTTTACAAAACCACGTACAAACATTAAAAAAAAATTAAACAACAACACCCTCAATGGGAAGCGCAAGCTAAAAACGACTTCGTCAACAACCCAACCATTAATCAAGGCTAAAAGGTCAGTATCTATGATTTAGATTGTTGCTAATTACAAATCAATTAACCAGTCTAAATTCCATTAGTCAACGAGTTACCAATAAAACTTAATATGAATTACGACTCAAATTTAGCGAGTTTGAGTTACCAATTAGGCGATATCTATAAATCCAACTAACATCAATTACATATATAAATTTTCAATCTAGTATTTACTCACCATACTGATTTTAATATTTATTACAACCTAAATGGACAATTCTATATTAATCTGAATCCCCATCCAACTAGCCATAAACTTGAATAACAACATTAACATTCTTAAAGTGGAATGCTACCTTTAGCACGTATGAACAATTAAACCTCAACATTAGTCTAGCTATAATGACCGAACTAACCACACTAGCTGTTTATTATCACTGAGGGGGAAACTGCCAGCTAATAACATTGTTGTAGAAAATCAACAAGGTAATTACATATCTGTTACATAACAATTTATTACAGCAGTTAACAAGGCATTTAACATAATGATTAACATAACAATTAATTTAGAAATAACAGGGTAGTTTGCATGACTATTTTCATAAAAAGTAATATAACACTAACAAGGCGATTATCATGCTAGTTAACATAACAATTAATATAACAGTAGCAAGGCAATTTATATGACGATTAACATAACAATTAATAGTGCAATAACAAGGCAATTTACATAAATGTTAACCATTTATCTCGCTGTGGCATTTAATCAATAAGAAGGAATCAATTGACCATCGACTCAGGGTAGCAATTAACATGGCAATTATTGGACCAAAGACATCATTGTAGCAATTATCCTAGCAATTAGTAAGGCAATAATATAGCATTTAACATTTCAATTAACTTGGCAATTACAACAAAAAGGGAAACGACTGACCATTAACATTGTTGTAGCAATTGTTCTGGCAATTGATAAGGCAATTAATATAGGAGTTATCAATGCAATTAACATGGTAATTACATGGCCAGTAACATCGCTGTGGCAATTAAAGTGTGGCAGTGAGAATGTTGGGTATACACTCAAGGAGAAGGAGAATAAAAAGGACAGTACTAACTATAGAAGGAACAAATCGTGGTCATGCAACAACACACTCAGTCAACATCAAGGCAACTTTGTGCTCAATCCAACAAACACAGTCAACAATTTAAGGGCAAAATCGTGGTCAATTTCAGCAAGTGAGTTTATGATTTAAATTGCTAAAATCGTGGGCAATTTCAACAACAACTTAGTCAACGTTTTTAAGAAATTTCGTGGGCGTATTAATCAACAACTCAGTCAGTCTATTAGTGCAATTTTGTGGGTGTATTAGAAAAGAACTCAGTCATTCTATCAGAGCAATTTCATGGGCATATTAACAACAACTCAGTCAAATTTCGAAAGGGCAAAAATGTGGCATCAATTAATTGCAAATCGTGGGCATTAACAAGAATCACATGGAAGAATTTTTTTAAAGAAAAACTCAATCTTCATCAAGGGAAAAATTGCCCCAAAGATAAAAAAAAATGCATACAGAGAAATCATTCATTTTCCATTGCCAGAATATCCAATATAAAAGTTGTAGACAAGAATAATTCCTCTTTTCCATCGCTATAATGCCAATTATAAAATTTGCAGACATGAAATCATTTCTCTTTTCCATTGCCAGAATACAAAATAGAAAAAAATACAGTCATGAAACCATTGTGTTTTTCCATTGCCAGAATACCCAAAAATTTGTAGACAGGGAATCAATTCGTGCTTCCATTGATATAACCCCAATACATTGCAAGCAACAGTAAGAGAGCACAAGGATCCAATGGGAAAGGTCACATAATGATTTCAGGGGTTCTATGAATCAAGTCATAGAGAAAACCAACCAAGACACGAGATAACCCACATGCAGAGGTCGTTTCCAGATGGCGGAACCAACAATCAGCCAAGGACAAACATCAAGGGTTTCCGGCTAACAGGTTCATCCTTCATTCATCATCCTCACATAGAAAAGAAGGGAGTTGAGATCCATAGGTCTTTTAACGCTAAGGCGATGACTGTAGATTAGGCTCCTGGCCGACTGCTCAAGCAAGGACTGGTGATCTAGGGATGAAGGCTAAACAACCATGAAGGTCGCAATCAACGCAGGAAGGTGGTCAAGACGTGTGGGGAAATGAAGCCATGGGAGTCAATATATCATCGAGCTAGGCTAAGAAAATTTCAGAAAACCATCTAGACAATCAGTTCACTTAACCAAATAAAAATGTAGATTTGAGCATAAGTTCTAACACAATTTACCATACAAAATGAAGAAAGCGTATCGTTGCTTGTTCGGAGTGGACATCCCGCATGCTCCTTGCAAATCCCATGTGTCGACCGACGAGACTTCACTGGTACCTCCCAACCAATGCTAGGGGCACTCTTCTTACCCCTTAGGCCCCCGAGCCGCAAAGGGGCCACACACTCACTATCCATAAATTTTGACTAGCTCCCAGCTTGCCTCTTAAGGCCGAGCTACCACTCCTCACCGAGCTGGGTATCCCAACTCCCACAAGTTAAATCAGTCAAGTAGATATTTTTGCAGCGTAACATTATGCAAAATAGAAGAAGATCCAACCTCAATCTCCTCCCTTCATTATATAGAGTTTCGTGGTTCCTTACTTTCCAAAAATATCGTTTAGTTAATTTTTTAAAATTTAATTCCTAAAAATTCCTCCCCGTACAAGTGTCACCCATCCCCTTCATTCTTCCAAAAATTAATTTCTTTAATTAATTAATTATCTTTATTTCCCTCACCCACCTAGAGTTACTCCTAGAATCACTCCTAGGTGTCCCCAAATTCTCTTACAGGTTTTAATGACTTTCCCCACTATTAATTTGCTATTTCAGTTTAAATTAGAAAGCTCTTAAATGGTAGATACTTTACTAAGTTTGACTTTCTGCTTTTTCCCTTTTGTTTCCTTTTTTTCTTTTTTGTGTTTCCCTCTTTTCCTAGTTTCCTAATATTTTAGATTTTTCCCTCTTTCCCCTTTTTATTTAGAACTCAAAAAGGCAGGTGTGGAAATTAACCCTTTTTTCCCTTTTCTCTTTTAATTAATATATTTTAAATTATCATAAAATAATAAAATGATTAATTCCCTTTTTAAATTTTATTCCAACAGATTTTTATGAATCAATTAAATTTCTTACTCCTTTCGTGTTACAAGATTTAACAAAGATCATACTCTTTATTTTTTTTATTTTTATTATTATTATTATTATATATATATATTTTATAGATAGATAAAATTTTACCACTAGCTTAGTTTAGACTTAAACCTTAAATTTTCGGACCAGGCAACATTTAATTAGGGAAATTTTATTTATTTTTAATTAATTATTTAATTTATTTTTTAAATCTTCACACGTTATTCATCCTAAGGCCATCTAGGTTCATTCATCTATCATTAGCAATGCGACATTCCCTTTAGGACACACTAGGTGCTCTAAGGGTGCCACTCGCCCCAATTTGTTTCCCTTGCGTGACGTGCCCTTCAGGATGCACTACGTGCTCCAAGGGTACCACTCGCCTCTTGACTGACTTGGTAGACATAAAAAACCCCTGGAGTCAATACTCCGCTAGGTGAACTTGTGGGAGACTAAGGGCCTCTAAGGAATAAGGCCCCCACCTTATTGTGCACCCCTTAGAATCATCGTGAGAGACTGTCGTAGTTCGCCCTCATGACATCGTGGGTCCTCTCAAACTACGTAAATGTTAACCTACAGTTAGAACCATGGTGGGAGTGCTAGTAGGCTATGGCAGGGATGCTATCCACACCTCTCCCTCAGCATCTCTGGTAGTCATGCGTGACCCCTTTACTCCACATGTGAGTCTTGTCGACAAGCTATCGTCAGCCTACATCATCAACAAATCATGTCAGAACACATCCATATCATATCATCTAATCAGATGCACTAATATCACAGTAAAACAATCAAACCCCAATGGTACACTCCCTGACTCGATCCAGATTCCAAGGGGTTCCATCTATACCTCTACATCCTCAAGGTCTAGAATCCTGTACACTCAGTAAACCGAGTCAATAGCACCAGTCTATGTCAATGCAATAAAAAAACATGTCATCAACCCATAGAGCCTCATAATCAAAATCAAATGTTTTAATAGCATAATAATCTGGATCACTTTCAAGAAAGTGTCCTCAAAAGAATAAGTTTTCTCAGTGTGCCAGAGCGGGATGTTACAAATTGTTTCTAATGGAAATGTGGTTATAACTCAAGTTCCTATTGGAACACCACTTCCTCTTAGGTCAAATACATCACTTCCCCCTAGGTATAACACTTTGAATACTTCCATTTCTATTCCTACCCAGAATCCATCAGAAGGGTCTAGACTTTTTGTTCCTCCTGGGTATAATGTTGCTAGTCATTTTGTTCCTACACCTACCTAGCTTCTCTCTGGGGGGCCTTATGTTCCTCTTCCACCTTTGTCTAGGGGATATAATTGTCCTGGCCCTAGTGGCTCAATCCATTTGGAGTCACCAGTCATTATGTTTCTTTTGGTTTTCAGATTCCTATTGGAGGACAACCTCAAGTTGGGGGGAAACCTCAATTTAGGGGGCAACCTCAAATTGGGGGACAACCTCAAGTTGGGGGGAAACCTCAAGTTGGAGGCCATAACCAAGTTTATGGAAAAAGTATACCTACATTACAATATCAACCTTGGAATATTCCCTTCCAAGGGAATCAACAACTGTCTGGGGGGAAACATCCTCAAGTTAATTCTTTTGTACCCCTCAATTTCAAAAAACCGTATCCAGGCTCTATGAATCTTACCCGAAGTCAAAATTTTCAGTTTAATGTTCCTTTCTGAGGGAACATTATCTAACCATATACAAACTACTTATGGTCCTACTGGTATACCTACAAGACTCCCTCCTCAAAACTACCAATTTCCTCATGTGAACAAAGAGTTGCCTTTTCTTTCCACTTTGGATTTACCAAATTTATCTAGGATTTTGAATGATCCTATTTTTCATTCTCTTTATTGGCCCATCATACCAGCGAAATTACCATATGAAATTCATAAGTTTGATGGTCGATTGGGAGAAGACCCAAATAATCACATCATGACATTCCATCTTTGGTGTTCATCCAACTCATTGATGGATGACTCTATTAGATTACGACTTTTCCAACGAAATCTTATGGGTTCGGCAGCCAAATGGTATATTGAGTTTCCACAAGGATTCTTTAATGACTTTAACACCTTAGCCATGGCATTCTTAACACATTACCAATTGCCCATTCATTATGAGACATGAACCAAAATTTTGAGTTCTTTTAAACAATCCTCTTCCACTCATATTTTTGATCATATTCATGAGTGGAGGAGAAGAAGACATTTAATCAAAGTTCCCATTCCTGATCAAATGTTGTTCGAGTGGTTTACCAAATTACTCATTGGTCTTATAGCCCGTGATGTTTCCATGGGTGGTGTCATCACTAAAGAGAAGGGGATTAGTCATGCTCAATATCTAGATCTCGTTTATTCACAAACATACACACTCTATGACTTAATCCATGATGCTCCTCATCCTTCTACAAATCCTACTCCAACACCTCTAGTAGCTTCACATGTTGTTGATGGTGTGATTGACACCTTTCATGCTGAGACTCAGTCTACACAAGATGGTCATACCAATCCCCAGTCTACCACTTATAATGTAAAAAATACTCCTACTCCTACTCCTTCTCCTTGTAAAACTTCTGAAGTTAATTCGGCTCAATATACACCTACTGGTAAAAATCAAAATAAAAAGAAAGGAAATGGAAATAATAACGAGGAAAAAAATAATAATCAACAATATGAGAAACCCAAAACACATCCCGTTGATGACAAATACAAGCGTAAACCTTGTTATCCTTTCATTATTTGTGGTGACAATCATTATGACAAATATTTGTTGGACACACCGACCACACTTAGATGGAGGTGTGAATGAGTGTGGGGTTATTTTTCCCAAAACTTCCCTCTTACACAAAAACTCCTTAGTTAAAATTCAACATTTCCTCATTACTCATTGCTGTCATTTATAATTAGTTATATTTGAATACATATCAGCAACATATATCAGCAACATATCATCAACATATCATCAACAAATCATCTCCACAAGGAACACAAAGAACACAAGATGTATGTACAATTTTTCTTTTTTTTATAGACTTCAATCCCTGGGTTTTTCAGCAACAACTGAATAGAGTACAACTCTACAAGAGCACCAGCTCTATATTAAATACTCATCTTACATTCTCAACACCAACTGAGATGAGACAAAAATCCTCAACATATATCAATCTGTCAACATAAACAAGTGCATCAACCATGCACCAACCTGTGTCAAACAACTTGTAATCAATCTGTACCATAAACAAGTACATCCAACCATGTAACAAGTATATACCAATCCTTTTTCAACTACTAATCAACAATGACTCATCTATATCTACCAACATCATCAACTATACACCTCATGTATGTGCCAACTCATCAACTGCTTGTCTCAACCATGACTAGTTTTGGATTAGTCAACAACCCCAACTTGAAATAATCATAACTTTGTAACTGTAATGAATAAAGATCTGAAACTGATACAAAATTTTCTTCAGTGTTTGTTATGCAATTCCTCTAGGTGTAACTACTTGCAACCTCTCAAAAAGGGAGTTATAGCAGAAATGGCATACCTTGATGAATTCTGGCTTATTCTAGAGAGTGACCTTGTAGAGCATGCCCCACACAACATATTCATTGAATTTATCTGAAAATGTTACACAACATACTATAGAATATAATATAACCAAAAAAAATTGTCTCACTTTATGTGGATATGTTATGAAGAAGTTATGATGTTTTTACCCGAAACACTTGTTTTAGACTAGTTTCAGGACGAGCCACAAACCCTATTTTCCACGGAGTGTATCTCCAAAACTACAACGACCCACAAGATGAATTTTTTACCACATATATTTGGATATGTTTCCTCAATGACATATGAATCCCATGGTATTAATCATTATATAAAACAATTTATAGAGAAAATGGTGAGATGATCTGTAAATAACATACCTTACAAAGCATTATGAAAAGAATTTATCCTCCCTTCAATTCTAACACTCTTTTCTTCACCTTCCTTCTGAAATTCAGATTATATATCCTTGGTTACCTCAATAAACTATATATATTCAATATTGTCAAGTGCTCCACACCAAAAATGCTAAAGAAGCTCTCACAAGAAGCTCTCCATCAATACTCCAAAATATATTCTCAAAAGAAGCTCTCCATTGATCCACAAAAAGGATGATCTACAAGAGACCATTG